>QEPC01010882.1:466310-482497 GCA_003113815.1 Sphenodon punctatus
CAGAGAGGTAGGAGGAGAACCAGTCAAGGACAGAGCCGTGGAAGCCCAAAGAGTAAAGCGAGTCCAAGAGGAGCGAGTGGTCGACAGTGTCAAAGGCAGCAGAGAGGTCAAGGAGGACAAGAATGGAGTAGTGGCGCTTAGATTTAGCGACAAGTAGATCATTGGTGATCTTGGCCAGGGCAGTTTCAGTAGAGTGGAGGGGGTGGAAGCCGGACTGGAGAGGGTCCAGGGAGGAGTTGGCAGAGAGGCCTTCTCCATCAATCTGCAGGCCGTCGTGGATCACAGGGGCCTCTTTATTGATGTGTACACGGGCCAGTCGGGGCGGAGCCATGATGCGTGTATACTGCGTGCGTCCCCGTTCTACACTTGCATGTTCGATGGGGAGATCGCCCCCAACCTGTACCGCATGATAGAGGGCGCTCCCATGGCCCCTGTTGTGATAGGGGACCCCACCTACCCACTCAGCCCATGGCTCATGAGGGCCTACCCAGTGGCGCGCAACCCTGACCACCGCATGTTCAACGAGCGCCTGTTGTCAGCATGCAGCATGGTGGAACAGACCTTTGGGCACCTGAAGATGTGCTGGTGCCTCTTGATGAACAGGAGCCAATTCGACCTAGACCACACTCCCATCCTTGTCCTGGCAGCATGCATCCTGCACAATGTGTGCGAGACCGGAGGTGCCGTCCTGGACAACCCACCACCTGTACAGAGGGCAGGCCCCGTGCCCCTGTACCAACATGCCCAGGGCGGGGTGTTCCAGCGCATCTCCGAGGAGAACAGGGATGCCCTCTGCTGCCGCATCGTTGCCCAGGCAGCAGACAACGGGGTCGTACCTGACCCACACCCCAGCCCATAAACCTGTGCACCCCATCAATAAAGCTGGGTGGTACCTGTGACATCCAACCTTGCCTCCGTGTCTTGTGTGGGCAAGGGGGTCCTGGGAGCAGGTCCAGTGGGTTGCCTGGGTGTGAGTGCCCTCCCTCACTGACAGCTGTGGGGTGCTTCAGCTGCGCAATGTCCTGCATGCCACCACTTGCCAGCCTGCCTGTGCAGGGTAACCGTGCACTCGTTTCATGCACCACTGCTGCCTGTGGCCTCAGTGGGCCTCGGTGGGTGGCCCCCTGGCCCCATCGGCTGGCCCGGCATTGTACCACACCCTCACCCTGCCGGTGCCCCCCTGCCAGCCCCCCCTGCCCACTGGTCCCAGGACAGAGGAAACGATACGGAGGTACATGTGCAGCATTTTTATTTGAAGGGGAACTGTACAACGGGATGGGGGGGTCTATCTTCAGGGGCGCCCTCACCCCGCTTGGCCGTGGCCGCTGTGCGCCCTCCTCCCTGTGCCGGGAGATGTGTGCTGTGGTTAGCCGTGCCACGTTTCTACCCCTGCACCGACTGGCCGGGACCCCTCCCCTGGGTCCTGGGTCCCTGTGCTCACCCGGCTTCGTCCCACGCATGATATGACGCTGGCTCCCTTGGTCTTGTCGAGGGCTTTCCTCCCAGCCATCGTGGGAGCTGACGCACCCGTGTCATGTTTCTGCTCTCCTTTACGGGCTCCTGACCGGACGTCCGGTGTCACCCCTGGTGGGTGCGGTGTCTGCGTGGGGGCATGTGCGTGACCTCTCGCGCCGGCGCAGTGCGGTCCCGCTCGTTCCGTCCCCATGGGTACTATGGGTGTTTTGGCTTTTACACGGACGATCGGGTGTTGGACACCCATCTCCACCCATGGAGCATGCCGGCTCCCTCCCAGCTGCTCCGTGGGTGTTGGTGGGTTCACGTGCACCCACCGACTCGTGGACGTTTACACGGACGTTCTCCCGCCCATCCGCTGGGTGTTTCTGGGTGTTCGTGGGTGGGTGGAGTCCGTGTAAAAGTGGCCTATGAGGGCTCGGCCAAGGGTGCTGCTTTCCCTCTCTCTGCCACTCAATTTTTAATTGTTATTTATTTATTTAAAATTTATATCCTGCCCTTCCTGTCTTCCTGTCAGCCCGGGGCAGCGAACAACATTCAATAAAAATATTAAAAAATTTAAAACAATTTAAAATTACAATATGTGGGGAAAAACCCCACCCCACCCCCCACCTCACCCCTACCCCTCGCCAAAAGCCTGACGGAACAGCCAGGTCTTACATAAACGCTGAAACAGCAGGAGGGTGGGGGCCAACCGAGCCTCCTCCAGGAGCGAATTCCACAGCACAGGGGCGGCCACCGAAAAAGATCTAACATCGATGGCCACCCGCCTTGCCCGGGGAATCTCCAAAAAGGCCCCCACGGACGATCTCAAGGGTCGCACGGGCACATGGGGAGTGAGGCGGTCCCACAGATAAGCAGGGCCCAGGCCGTGAAGGGCTTTAAAGGTTAAAACCAGCACCTTGAACCTGGCCCGGTACTTTATAGGCAGCCAGTGCAGAGCCCGGAGCACTGGTGTCATGTGCTCCCTGCGACCCACCCCCGTCAGGAGACGGGCCGCGGCATTCTGCACCAGCTGCAGCCTCCGGACCAGCTTCTCGGGCAGCCCCACGTAGAGCGCGTTGCAGTAATCCAGCCTCGAGGTGATGAAGGCATGGATGACAGTGGCGAGGTCGGAGTCTGAGAGATACGGCCGAAGCCGCCGGACAAGATGTAACTGCCGAAACGCACTCCCCGCCACGGCCACAACCTGAGATTCCAAGCTGAGCCGCGAATCAAGGAGCACACCCAGACTCCGCACTTGAGACACCATGGGGGGGCGAACCCCCCCAACAAGAGGAGATTCAACCACCCCCAGGCTCCCCAAGCCCTCGCCCACCAACATCACCTCCGTCTTGTCAGGATTCAGTTGCAGATGGCTCAACCTCATCCAAGCCCCCACAGCTGACAGGCACTGGGAAAATAAGGAGACTGCATGGCCTGGGTCGGTGGAAAAGGAGAGGTAGAGCTGAGTGTCATCAGCATACTGATGACACTGCATGCCCTGAAACCCCCTCACGATCTCCCCTAACGGCTGCATATAGATGTTAAACAAGAGGGGGGACAGAATGGCACCCTGCGGGACTCCACACGTGAGGTCCCGGGGGGAAGACGTACACTCCCCCAAGACCACCCGGTGAGTTCTCCCGGCCAGGAATGAACGAAACCAGTCCAAGACCGTTCCGCCAATTCCAGCACGGTCCCGCAGGCGAGTCACCAACACCTCATGATCGACTGTGTCGAATGCAGCCGAAAGGTCTAGCAGGACCAGTAAGGTCTGACGACCCTGGTCCAACGCCAGACGGAGATCGTCAACCAAGGCCACCAATGCCGTCTCCGTACCATACCCAGGCTGAAACCCAGACTGGGAGGGATCAAGGAAACCGGTGTGGTCCAGATGTTCCTGGAGCTGCCGTGCCACAGCCCGTTCAATAACCTTCCCTAAAAAGGGAAGGTTAGAGACCGGCCGATAACTGGCAGGAGCATCAGCGTCAAGAGATGGTTTCTTGAGCAGGGGTCTAACCACAGCCTCTTTTAGGCAGTCAGGCACCCTGCCCTCCCGAAGGGAGGCACTAACCACCCCAGCCAACGGCCGTAGCGTCTCCTGGCTAGCTTTCACCAGCCAGGACGGGCATGGATCTTGTTCACAAGTGGTGGCACAAACAGATCCCAACAAGGACTCCACATCAGCAGGCAACACCATCTGAAACTGATCTCACAAAACAGGACAGGACGAGGCATCCATAGCCCCAAGATGATCCTCTGCAATAACTGCGGAACCGAAATTGTGGCGGATGAGAGCGATCTTATCTACAAAGTACTCGATAAACTGGTCACAGCTGTCACTGGATTGCTCCAGGTCCGAGTGGAGGCAGGCAGGACTGACCAAGCCTTTCACCACCCGGAAAAGCCCCGCTGGACGTGACTTTGCAGATGCAATAAGGGCAGCAAAGAACTGATTCTTTGGTGCCTGCACCGCCACAGCATAGGCCTTTAAACTGCTCTTATGCTGCGACTGATCATACTCATCGCGAGCCTGGCGCCACCATCACTCTAACCACCTGCTCTCCCACTTCACACACTGCAGGCCCTCAGTAAACCAAGGAGACCTGTGGGAGACTCGGGAGGGCAGCGGACGCCTGGGAGCCACTCTGTTAATGGTCTCGGCCAACAAGGTGTTCCAGAAGGCTACGAGATCATCGACAGAGCGGGTGACTTTACCTGGCTTTCGGGGTGATCAGCATCTCTCTAAACCAAGCTTAGGTGTCTCAGGTCGGCCTGAGTTTCTAGCCTTTCTTCTTGCGAATGTTACCTCCTGAAGGTGAATGCATGCTGAGTAGGAGGCTGCCTCATTTACTCCATGCTAGAAGAAACCATCCCAACCTGATTTAACTCTGAAACCCAGGGACAGTTTAAATTTCACCACGAAACTGTTATTTTGGGCTGCTCAGGGACTGTTCTGGCCAGGACTGGAGTGGAAAGGATTGGGGAAACACGGATATTCCGGATAACTTGGTGGTTATTTGGTAACGCTCCAGTAACAACCGAGGTTAACTGCCAAACCTGAATACTGAATACTTTACCGCTCACTGTACAACTGGGCCTGTCCAGACAGAGGAAGGCAGCAAAAAAGAGTTGGATGGTAACTTAGCAGTAATGCAATGTGCCAGATAACCGCCAGATCCTGAACCGGATAATCAGTATCTCGGCCAGAGACCAGATATTGCAGATATCCGACCCAATACCAAATAGCAGCAGCTGTTGCTTTCCAGTCTGGTCGTACTCAGAACGTGACTGTCTGAATGTGAACAGGGGTCTGCAATCAGATCATTTTCTTTTATTTATGAAAGTAAATGGACCCCTGTTTATTTTCATAAATAAGAATACCAAAACAGATAAATAAGCAAACAATTGTCATTTGCTTTCATTCGGTTTCGTTAATAAAATCACTCTGCATGTGCGAAATCGCCACTGTGGCCATCGGCGCATGTGTACCCTTTCCTAAAATGGTGCCAATGCTACCGGCGCCCTTCCGGAAAAGGGCGCGCATTCACAGAGCAGCTCTGGAAGCTATTTGTGCATGAGCTGTGATTTTTTAACATTTTAAAAAATTAAAAATAAAATAATTTTTAAAAAAATCTCTGCCTATGGACAAAACGGCCACTGGAACATTCTGTGCATGAGTGTCCTTTTCCAAAATGGGTCTGATGCTGCTGGCACCACTTTGGAAAAGGGACACACGTATGTAGAACCGCCCCGGCCGCCATTTTCCGTATGCACGGTGATTTTTTTAATTATTATTTTTTAATTTAAAAAAAACAAAAATAAAAATGAAAACAGTTAGTTATTTATGAACCCTCCTGAAAAAATTACAGTTTTTGTTTGTTTTTTTAAAAAGGAAAACGAAAACAAACCGGATGGTTCCTCCGTCGAGAAGTTTGGCGGCCTGGGCGTTGTAACAGATTATACAATCTGGGGCATGACGGGAGAATTAGTAGCACTTGGAGGGGGCCTCATGCATCCTGCTTTCTCTCACCCCAATGGCCAACAAGGTCACGTCTGCGGCTTCTTCCAGTTTTCTGTACTTATTTTGAAATGGGCAACATTGGTGCTTTGAAAAGCAGTAGCCCACTCCTCTCTCCCTTGTTTCCTGCTCCAGGTGAGCTGGACATGGGCCTGACCAGAACAGCCTTGAAGGGAGCCAGAGCGTCCCCACGCACTGACCAAAGAAGGTACCTTGGGTTGAACCAGGGGCCGGACGGCCAGCCCACCGGGGAAGTTCGGTAACATTCCGGTCTCTTCCAGGAGGTTGCAGATAGGTTTGCAACCCTCCGAGTTAAAGTGTTTCTTCTGCAGTTCTCTCTCTGAAAGAGTCTCTCAGCTTCCTGTCTCCTACACTGGCCAGATCAGCTCTCGGCCTGCTGTGCAGCAGGACTCCGAGACCTCTCCCAGCTCACAGAGGAATCGCACCAAGCGGTTGAAGCCAGAGCCTCTGGTTAGTAACAAAGCCCGTCTTGTGGCAGCGGGCAGAGGCAGCAGCACAATGTGCTCTGGCTTTCACCTCTCAGACACTCCAGCAGCTCCTCTGCACAGACTTGCACGGGGATGAAAAGCGCTTCAGGGAGGGCTTTGTCAAAGTGAAAATCGTTCCAGGATCCAGGATTTCTTTCTACAATTGAGGCAATCAACTTCCCTCAAGGTTTCTGAGCTGCTGTAAGTGGCTTCTCTTTCTCAGATGTTGCTTCTGACCTTCAGTAGCACAATTTAGAGAATGCATAATCGGCCAACTAGACACGGGTGCTGAAACCTTGCGACTGGATAGACAGCACAGAAGCTAAGAGGCTGCTTCCAGCTCCGCTCCTGGGCCCAGAGAATAAAGCGGAGGGAGCCACGTGCCCATATTCATTCATTCCCAGGGATAAAGGGCCTCTGCCCGGCCCCACCAGGCAAACTGGCCCCGCGCAGCTGAGATAATGGCAGCGAACATCAGCTCCACACGGTGCCCTTCAGGGGGAGTCTTTGTGTTCCGAGCCCAAACTGCCGATGTACCTAGCCTGAGGACCAGGCCAGCAGCACTGCCCTTGCTAAGCCGTTTGCAAAGAGGGGCCCCGCGGGGGCTGGAGCCTTCCCTCCTGCTGCTGCTCCTGCTGCTGGTAGCAGTGATGCCCCCTACAACCATTCCCTCGGACAAACCATGGATCGAGAACATGAGAGTACACACGGCCAAGATATAGGTGCTGCCCCCGTGGGCCAGTCCTGGGACCCATCGAGACCAGGGTCCCGCCCGAGGCCTAGGGCTGCAATGAGAATCCAAAGGCATTCTTGCAAGGTTGTGTGAGATTCTCGCAGCCCCGGCGAGATCCCGCGTGTTCTCACCAAAGTTTTTGAGAATCTCATGAGATTCTCAAGGACCTCAAGAACCGCTTTGCGCCTGCGCAGGCCCCCGGCGGCTATTTGTGAGAATCTCACAATGGTGGCGTGAAGCCCGATTCTCGCGAGATTCTCAACCTTGAAAATCTGGTCAAGAAGCTGATTCTCGATGAGATTTTTGAGAAGGGCGAAATCGAGTTCCCCTACTCCAGCAGCGGCAGCCCCTGATACTCCAGAGGAAAGCGCCCGGCCTCCACAGCCGGCAGGGGGTGGGACAGTAAGCTGCCCCTCTGAAGCTCTTGATCTAATAGTTAGAGCTTGGCTTTGGACTCCAGTCCCCAAATTTGATAGCAGGGTCTGATCTGGCCTCGGAAACTCAAGTTCCTCACTAGAGATGTTTCTCCAGAGATGGGTTTAGTATCTGTCTACCTGCACTCTCTCTCATCTGACCATCCGTCCATCCATCCCCCCCCCCACAATGCTCTGGCTTGCTCCCCCCGCCCCCCCCAACTCAGCAAAGACCTCACGCATCTCTTTTATAAGGATCTACCCTAGCGGGAATCGCTGAGCTTCAACCCGCAGGCGAATCTCACTCACTTTCCTCCTGCCCCAGTCACCTACAGCGCCTCCGGCTCAGTCCGGTCTGTGGGCTGTTTCTCATGCTCTGACATCTGCAGGGTGGAGAAGGGCCTCCATGGAGCCCTGTGTCCATTGCGGTCTTGCTGCCCCTTTCTTCTCTCTCTGCTGCTCGGCATTCCTGCCACCTCCTCCCTCCATCCCAATCCTTCCAGTTAGCATCAGCGCCCGGCGCACCCCTCCGTCTCTGTGGAGCAGCTGCCACCAGCCCTGAGCTGCCAGATCCCGTCTCCACCGCTTCTTGCCAGTGACATGACTGCTTGTCTGCTGGCCCTGATGGTTCTTGTCTGCTGCTGCGGATCGGGTCATCGGCCTTGGCCGCGAGTCGGCCTCTCCACAGCGAATCAGTAGCACATTGCTCGACGTAGCCATGCATTGGGCTCCTGGGCCCCACTCCATCAACCCACTGCCACCCACACCGCTCGCAGGACTGGAGAGGGGTGAGGAATAGGAGTCTGGGAGCCAGGACACCTGGGTTCCATCCCCATCTCTGAGAGGGAAGTGAGTTGTAGTGGTTTGGAGAAAGGGAATGGGAGCCACTCCTATGGGGCCCACAATGTTTGAACTAGACCCGTGCCCATCCTGGCTGGTTAAGGCATCCGGGCGACGTTAGGGTCGCTGGGGGCTGCAGTGATCAATGCCTCCCTTAGGAGGGTAGGGTGCCGAGCTGCCTCAAGGAGGTGGTGATTTGGCTCCTGCTCAAACAAACCATCATTGGATGCTGCTTCCCTCGCCAGCCATCGGCCTGTCTCTGACCGTCCCTTTTTAGGGAAGGTTATTGAACGGGTAGTGGCCCAGCAGCTTCCGTAGCATCTGGACCGCATCGGCTTTCTGGATTCTTCGAAGTCTGGCTTTCGCCTGAGTTATTTATTTGTTTATTTTCATTAGTTGTATCCCGCCTCGCCTGCCTCGGTAGCTCAAGGCGGCTTACAAGAATTAAAATATTTAAGAATATAGATCAAATGCATAAAATACATAAAAGGGAAGCGTAAGAATAAAAAACAAAAAAACAAAGCCCATTCCCCCCCCCCCATACCCACCTCCCTCACCAAAAGCCGGTCTTGCACCATCGTCAAAATGAGGCAAGGTCTGGGGCCACCTGGGCCTCCTCCGGAAGGGAGTCCCCCACCGAGAACACCCCCGCATCACATGGGGACATCAAGAAGGGCGGCCCCAGCCGAACGCAGGGATCAGTCTAGGGCACGGAGAGTGAGACGGTCATGCCGATAGGAGGGGCCCAGACTCTACAGGGCACCAACACTTTGAATTGGGCCCGGACGACTGATCGGCAGCCGGTGCAGAGTTCGGCGCGCCGGTGTAATGTGCTCATGGTGACCTGACCCCGTAAGGAGATGGGCCGCCGCATTCTTCACCAGCTGCAGCCTCCAGGCCCTCACCAAAGGTAGCCCCACATAAAGCTCATTACAATAGTCTAATCTTGAGGTGATGACAGTGGCCAGGTTGGAGTCCGAGACGTACGGCCGAAGCCGTCGCACCAGGTGTAATTGGCGGAAAGCATTCCTCGCCACAGCCTCAACCTGGAGATCCAGGCGAAGCTGCGGATCGAGGCGCACCCCCAGACTCTGAACCTGAGAGACCAGTGAGGGACGAACCCCATCAATGATAGAGGTTGCCACGCCCACTGCCCTCCCCACCAACATCACCTCTGTCTTGTCAGGATTTAGTTTCAGACGACTCACCCTCATCCAATCCCCCACAGCCGCCAGACACTGGGTAAGCACCGAGACTGCCGGGTCTTGGTTCGATGAAAAAGAGAGGTAGAGCTGGCTGTCATCAGCGTCCTGAGCACTGAGACCGTGCTTGTGGCCTTGGTCAATGACCTGCGCCGTGAGTCGGACCAGGGGCCTTCGACTCTGCTGATTTTGTTAGATCTATCAGCAGTTTTTGACATGGTTGATGACAAGATTTTGGTGACTCGTTTGCGGGATCAAGCAGGGGTGGGTGGGGCTGTTATTGAATGGTTCCTGGCTGAAAGAACTCAGCGGGTGGGCCTGGGGGACTTTTCTTCATCTCCCTGGGATCTTCCCTGCGGGGTCCCGTAAGGATCCATTTTGTCAACATGTCCATGCAGCCATTAGGTGAAGTCGTGAGGACTTTTGGTATCTGATGTTGTCAATATGCTGATGACACCCAGCTCTACCTTTCATTTTCACCTGACCCAGGCCCGGCACTCTCGGTGGCTGGCAGCTGGAGGGAACTGGATGAGGGTGAGCCGTCGGAAACTGAATCCTGACAAGATGGAAGTTCTGTGGGGCCTGGGGGTGGGTGGGGGACTCCTGTCAATAACAGGGTTCAGTCTGGGAGTGCTCCCTGATGCACGGCTCTGCATGGATGCTCAGGTAGCATCAGTTTCAAGGAATGCGTTTGCCAATTACATCTGGTCCCTCAGTTACAGCCGTGTATCAGAGGCTGCGTTCCCATTGGCGGCAGCGGTGACGGCAGAGGGAGTGGCCAGGGAAGACGCGGCAGCGCGGAGGAGCCGGCTGACAGGAAAAGAGTCGGTGCGAACAGGGATCTGCCACGGCTTTTCTCGCTTATGTCAGGGTGCAAAATCCTGCCCCGACAGGCACGCGAGAAGCCGCGGCAGATCCCCATTCGCACGGGCTCTTTTCCTGTCAGCCGGCTCCTCCACGGTGCCGTGTCTTCCCTGGCTGCTCCCTTTGCCGCCACCGCTGCCGCAGATGGGAACGCAGCCTCAGACTCGAACTTAGGCTGCTTTTAGACGTGCATGGTGCACACGTGGCATAAAATCCCGCTGCGTGTAAAAATCCCGCACGTGGGATTTAGACGTGACATTTCCCGGGTCAAAGCCAGTCACGCGTTCTTTTAAAGCCGCAAATTAAATACCTTGATGTCGAGGTTGGTTCTCCCCTATAAAGCCCTTCATGGCTTGGGCCCCACATATCTGCGGGATTGCCTCATTCCCTGGGTCCCAGATCGTGCCCTGCAGTTGGCCGGGGGCAGCTCCTCGAAGTCCCCCGAGTACGCTCGGGGGTGACAATGGGGAGGGCATTCTCGGTGGCTGCTTTGCAGCTGTGGAACTCCTTACCTCCCGGGCAATGTCCGCTTCTCCCCGGATCGATCTCCTCTCCTTTCGAAAACATTGTAAGACCTGGCTGTTGCGGCAGGCGTTTGGTGAAGGAGCAGGTTGGGGGTGGGGGGGAGAATCCATTTGGGACTTTTGTATTCTTTTATTTCTTCAATTTATTATTTGTTTCTTCAGATTTATAGGCCGCCCCCTCCTGCTACTGCAGCTCGGGGCCGCTCACAACATATTTAAAAACACATAAATAAACAACATCATAAAAAGATAAAATCAATAAAATATCCCACGACAGAGGATTAACTCCCCACCCCCCCTCACCCGTCTCCTCGCCAAAAGCCCGGCAGAGCAGCCAGCCGGGGAGTTCCACAGTCGCGGTGCAGCCACCGAGAACGGCCTCGTTTTGAATGACAGAATATTGGTATGATGTATTTTACATTATAAAAATGTATTTATCCTATTTGTGAGCCACCCTGGGCCACCAATGGCAAGAAGGGTGGGGTATTAAATATTTTATAAATAAATAAATATCTTTGCTCCCAGCTCCCTCCTCCAAACCACTTCCCTCTCAGAGCCGGGGATGCATCCCAGAAGCCCTGGCTCACAGAGTGGAGATAGAACCCAGGAGTCCTGGCTCCCAGCTGCTCCCCAGCCTAATCTCCTAGACCCCACTCCCACCCAGGGGTCCTAGTGTCCAGTCCCCTCCACAATAGCCACAATAGCCAGGAGAACAGACTCGATGTCATAAGGAGATGATGGGCTACATGGAGACTACAGGTCTAACAAATATGTAAAAGTAAAGGTTAAACATGTATGTCATGTGAAATCTGAGAACTGGAAACTCACTTCATGCAATGGAGAAATGCAAAGTCATGCCTAATGTATTCAGAAAAGCCTGAACACCTCTGCAGACAGTGACACTAGCCAAACACCATTGAGTTGCAAATGGATTTCTTCCTGCGGACGTGACAGAAAGCACAGTTACCTGGCGGGAAAATTGAACAAAGCACCCTGGGAAGGTACTTAAGGGGGAAGATAAGACAAAGAAGAGAGATCAGGGGTTGAGATGTAGCTTGTTGAGCTTCATCTGCATCATCCCATCTCACCAGCCAGAGAAGGGCTGCACCAAAGGAACTATGAAATGAGGACTCTTGGAAACTCTAAGACTGGTACTCGGCCAAGCTTTCCACCGCTGGCTGTGACTTGAACTGAAATACCCTTGGACTTTGATTAGGGTTAAGCTAAGTCAGGAGAATCCAAGTACAGATAGGAATACGTTATTGGTTATGTTAGTTTGATTTCTGCACTCTCGAGTATAAACTTGTACTGCAGCTGAGTCATGATTTATTCATTAAACTTCTTTTTACTGAACTTTGTATGGTCCATGGAATTGCTAATCCTAACACTGACGGGACACAGTTTGGGGTTAATTCTGTGTTTACAAACACAGGCGAACCTAGAGAGAGAGAGTTTGTGCTGGGAAACCCTGTGGCTGAAAAGGTGACAAGAAGGTTCCCCCGTCGCAGGCTCAATCAGTTCTAGAGAGAGAGCTGATCCAGTGAGAGTTGCAAGCCGGGGAAACTGAGTCATAACAGCCTAGAGTGGGGGAGCGAGCCCCCACTCCCATGACACCCAAGGAATTCCGCATGGACTGAGGGGGCGAGCTGAGATGGAGGCATTCTCCTTGCAGCCCCGGCGATATACATGCCCGGGGCACCGTAGCTGCGACACCGGCTTTCAGTGCTGAACCCGTTAGCCTCCGTTTCTGCTTCCCTTCACTGCTTCAAGCACGTTTCCCAGAAGGCATCTGCAAATCTAACCCTGCTAGTTCCTTCCTTTCCTGAGCTCACCCCCATGATTTCCCAAGGGTCCAAGCTGCCCTTCCTGAAATCAGGTTAGCTGTTCCTGTCCCACCGGTCGGTGTATTGGATTTCCCTCCCCCAACTAAAGCTAGATTAACTGGTCTGTGAAACTCACCGAAATGAAGCAAACTGTCTCCCTGGGCGCTTTGTTGAGCAGTGACACAGGCTTGGCCAACTTCCAGGCTAGGGAGGCCTCTGCCATAGATGCCGACAGTGCCAGCAGGATTCCACCGCCGGGGACAACGCTGCTGTTGGTTCAATTCCTTCTTCTGCTATTGCAGGGACTTCACAGAACAGAGCGGGAGGCTTGGGGGAATGGAATAATATTAATTATTAATTCTAATAAATAAGCAGTGGGTTTGAGGCAAGAGAAAACTGAATTACCCACAGCAAAGCCCTGTGCTTGCTTAGAGGGAAGGCAGCATGGGCCAGTGCGCTGGTGGCTGGGACAGGGAGCCAAAGGTGGGTTCAGGGGGTCGGGGGGGGGGTCACTCCCTCCCCGAGAGCTTAGCAGGTTTAAGCCACTTGAACCCTGTGCTGACAGGTTTTTCTCTCAGGGTTTCTCAGCCTGGAAGTGATTGGCTTAGCTTCCTGTCTTTCCCCCATTTCTCACAGGCTAGCCCTTCCGGCTGCCTTAGAAAGTTAAACACTAACTGATACAGTGAGGACTGCCTGAGTCTGCATGCATCCTGAAACAAGAGGTGTGAACCAGACTCAGAGACAGCCCCCCTCCCCTTATTCTCCAGCACCCTTGCAGAGACAGAGCTGCACACGCTGCTGTACTGGGGGGGGGGCACACTCACCTGATAATGGGGGGGGCACACTCACCTGATAATGGGGGGGGGGGTGATCCTCAGAGAACAGGAGTCCTGGGGCCATCCAACCTCCATTTCTTCATCCTCTGGCAGCACCTCTGCAGTCTGAAGCATGCATTCTCTTCTGGGCTCTTCTGCTGCCCCAGATCTCTGCTCTGAGCATTCAACCCAGGGGCTTTGCTCCCATGGAGCGAGGGGGGCTCCGACTCTGGAGCAGGGAGCCCTTTGCCAGTGGCCTGAGCCGCTCTAGGAAATGTTCAGAGTGGGCAGACTGGTGGGAGCAAATGCGGCCCACACCCACTCTGAGAAGTTCCCAGTGGGGCTCAGGCTGCTTGCAAAGGACACCGCCAAGATGGGGGCTTTCAGAGTGGCTGGGGGACAGGAAGCGTTGGCCCCATCCTCACCCACCCTGACAACCTCTGTTCTGGTGGTGCTGCTTCCACTCAGCATGGGCGGGGCCTACAATGAGTTGAGTCTTTCATGGGTCGCTAGACAAGCGCCTCCTCACTGCCAGGAACCCTGAGGGAACTGTCTCTGCAGAGTCACCTCCAAATCCCTCCCCAAAACTCTCCCTTGGCAGAGAAACAAATGGACAAGAGTCTGGGATCCAGCAGGTCGAATCCACGGCCTGGCACGTTGGCTCAACTTCTTCTGTCCTGCTGCTCCCCTTGTCTGGAGGGACCCCCTCTTTTCTAATCTCAGTGGAGCTAGGACTGACACAAAGAGGTTACCTGCATGGCTCAGGCTGTTCATAGTTTGCCCCTTTTCAAATCGGCCAGTAAGCTGCCCTGGCCTTTGTGTCTCTTGCTTTGGAACAGGTCCTGTTTCTAAAGCGCTTCACCATCCTGTCTTGAAAGGTTCCGGAGTGAAGATCCTCCTTCCTCTGCTTCTCGCAGTCACTTTGCATCGGAACCCAGGCCTCCAGCTTAGCAAAGCTCCGCTTCACACTGGCTTCTGAGCAAGGTGTTTTAAATGCTATAAAAATCATTCCAAGCCACCTCATTGCTCTGAACTGATTTGCAGAGGTAATCAGTGCGCGAATGTTCGCTCGCTAATGCTGCTGTGACAGGGGATTCTTGTGGGTCCCAACGGCACATGGCACATTTAGGCCGGCACTTGACTAATTGGTCACTCTTCCAGCCAAGTAGTTCAATTAGCCCATCAGCGGCGGCAGTGCCCCCCCCAAAATCATTCTCCTGAAAGCTCTCAAGCCTGTAATTGTGTTTGACAATAACAGAAATGCCACCACCGGCAGGTGCTCTGCACAATGGTCTCCTCCAGCTAAGCAATTACCTAGCGTCTCCAATTGGATTTGGGAGATTAAGCGTCCCATGAGGTGGCCCTGTGCGTCAGCGTGCTTCACCCCAGGTTAAAGCTCCTGTTCTCTGGCTGTCAGTGCAGAAACCCAGGCCGTGCAGGGTCCCAATGTCAAACTGTCCGTGTTGCCAGGAGGAGGAGAGCCTGTGGCCCAGGGCTCCCTCCCTCCCTCCCTCCTTCCAGCAGCCTGCGGCTCAGGGCTCCGTCCCTTCCTCCCTCCTTCCAGCAGCCTGCGGCTCAGGGCTCCCTCCCTCCTTCCAGCAGCCTGCGGCTCAGGGCTCCGTCCCTCCCTCCCTCCTTCCAGCAGCCTGCGGCTCAGGGCTCCGTCCCTCCCTCCTTCCCGCAGCCTGCGGCCCAGGGCTCCGTCCCTCCCTCCCTCCCTCCTTCCAGCAGCCTGCGGCCCAGGGCTCCATCCCTCCTTCCAGCAGCCTGCAGCCCAGGGCTCCGTCCCTCCCTCCCTCCGTCCCTCCTTCCAGCAGCCTGCAGCCCAGGGCTCCGTCCCTCCCTCCCTCCGTCCCTCCTTCCAGCAGCCTGCAGCCCAGGGCTCCGTCCCTCCCTCCCTCCGTCCCTCCTTCCAGCAGCCTGCGGCCCAGGGCTCCCTCCCTCCTTCCAGAAGCCTGCGGCCCAGGGCTCCGTCCCTCCCCCCCTCCAGCAGCCTGTGGCCCAGGGCTCCCTCCCTCCAGCAGCCTGTGGCCCAGGGCTCCATCCCTCCCTCCCTCAAGCCTGCGGCCCAGGGCTCCCTCCCTCCCGCTAATCCAGTGCTGCTTCCTCCTCAGCAGAATACGTGCCCTGGGGCTTCAGAGCAAAGCCGTGCTCCCACCTCTGACTTTGGCTGTTTACAGGGAGATTGATCTGTCGCGTTCCCAGAGTCAGTGTCTGGCTGGGTTTTCTGTAACAGGCAGCAGAGCCACATGCTGCAATGGGGCGGCTTGGGAGGCTGAACCTCGCTCACCCCCCAAATGATTCTCATTGCAGCAGTGCTTTGAAGACTGAGAGAAGGGCGGGCTTCACTTCCTTTGAACTGAACTTTGTCAAATCCTGCCTCTTTCTTGCAGTGGGCGCTTTGATCCCTCCTGCGTCCGCCTGGAATATCAGAGCGAGGGTGAGGGTGAGGCTGGCGGAGAGCGGCTGTTTTGCTGGGAATGTCAGTGCGTTGCAAATTAGCAGGAGGTTCCGGAGAGACAAATCCTATGGCCTAATCCACAAAATATTATTCAGATCATGCCTCTCCTACCCCCCCCCGCCGTGTATGCATCCTCTGCAGGATGCTTGGGTTACTTTTCCGGGGTGCGGATCCTGGCTCTGGGGGAGGGAATGTGCTCAGGGATTCGAATGGGGGGGCCCCGAATCTCGGACTCCTGGTTGCTGGCCCAGGATCCATAGAAGGAACATAAGTAGTGAGAAAAAACGAGGATTTACTCCCAGCTCCTTTACTGGTCTGGAAGGGATATCTGTCCACATCACAGAATCTCTCGGATACCTTGCGTTGCTAACCGGCCTGCATTTTAGGGATGTTCCATATTCCAGAGATTCCCAATCCCATAGAACAGACACCCCCCCCACACACACACCAGCTCCATAGAGCCCCATAGAACGGACCCCTCCCCCAGCTCCATAGAGCCCCATAGAACAGACCCCTCCCCCAGCTCCATAGAGCCCCATAGAACCGAC
>QEPC01010882.1:500169-540958 GCA_003113815.1 Sphenodon punctatus
AGTGGGGCTGAGCCCGTGTAGAGGTATCGCCGCCCCCCCGAGTGGGGCTGAGCCCGTGTAGAGGTATCACCGCCCCCCCCAGTGGGGCTGAGCCCATGTAGAGGTATCGCCACCTCCCCAAGCGGGGCTGAGCCCACGTAGAGCTTATTGCCTTGAATGAGCTGAGGCTCCTTTCGTGGCTCTTTTTCTGGCTTAGAACTCAGTTTGGAGTCTTACGTTGGGGGGAGCTGGCTTATCCGTTGGCGGGCAGCTCCTCTGACAGTTCGAGCACTTTCTGGGTGAGCAGTTCCTGCAACCGGTGCTTTTGACCTTTTATTGCCCGAGATGTGTCCTTCACCAAGAGGCACTGATCATGTTGATCAGATATTGGGGCCACAGCGGAGCATGTGGGACATCTTTTAAATCCCTGCCATTTGCCGGCAGGAGCCATGATAAAGGCATGAAGGCTAAAACGCAAGAACGGAAAACTATTTCTAAACGTTAAAAACGAATCTAACTACGACACTAGAGAATGTCTATAGATAAAACGAACAAGGTTTTCTTACGGGTACAAGCTGTTCCAGATGAGTCGCCCGTGGCGGTAAAAAGGAAATGAGGAGACGTGCTCCTTGCGAGACCGCCTGGAGGATTCGGGGGAGGGAGGGGCGGGAGCACAAAGCTTCCAGAACTTTCCAGCTGGACGCTTCCCAGAGGGCTGCCCTGAACGGGACAGGCTGCCCAGAATACAAAGGCCATCGTGTGATCCCATGACGAGTGAGGCTGCACAGAGCCATCCCGAAGAACTAAGTTACAATAAGTAACCTTTATTTTGTGCCCAGGAGCCATGCTTCACTCAGCAAGAGTATAAGTGAAAGTGCCCGGCCTCTTGTGGCAGCAGCAGATTCCAAATTCAGTTTGATCACCTCCTCCCATTCAAATCATTTGTGGAGCAGAGTGTGTGAGCACAGCTCACAGACGCTGCATTTGTGAGGGGCATCATTAGCAGGGAAGGGAGAGGACCCAGGCATTAGAGATGGGGAAGAGGGCGCAAACCAGGTCTGTCCGGCCAAGGCAAGAGCGGTCTGCATTCTCGCCAAGAAGGGTTGATTGTGGGGTCTAGTCTGGCATGTTCATGCCTTGGGTGGGGGCCTCTACCAGCTCCGGGGGGCACCACAGACAAGCACAGAGCTCAGGTTTGGGTGGCGTTTAACATTATGTATCAGATATTTTGTCTTCCTTCGTTCCGTGCTCATTTCTTCCTCGGTGCCGTCTGACAGGAAGGTTTGACAGACACCGCCCGGACGCACCCATTAGAGAAAGGAACCGTTAATCCGATGTTCCGTTAAATGCACCATCCCCTTCCGGGGGCCGGGCTTCCTTGTTATTTCTAGTTTGTTTGTCATGAGCCCCACATGTTGGGGGCCCCGCCTGCCCTCCACAGGGAGGGGCTCCCCATGGTTGAGACGCGGTGGCCCAGCACTTCTGATGCTCGGGGAGTCCATTGCCAGTTTCTTCAGGGACTCCTCGGAGGGCGGAGGCTGCGCAGTCTACACTTGCCTGGATCCACACTCGGGCCCTCGTCATCCTCCTTTTCTTTTCTTTCTCTGCTTCCAGTTTTGAGCCCCTTATGGCTGAGGAGAGAATTTTAATTCATGGTCAGTGTGATGGGATTGGACTCTCCTCTGCCCCTTCCAGACCGGCCAGCCCCCCTGGGCCCAGCTCCCTCCAGAACTGCCCCAGCCTGTAGAGAGGCTGCTTTTCCTCTCACCCGTAACCCTGGAGTTTTCCAAGTCACAGAAATGTCTCTATCCTGGCGCTCCCCTCAACGGTGTCACCCAGTGTCATTACCAGACAAGCCCACAAGGCTTAACGAATGATATATATTATAACATCAAATTAAGTACAGTGCAAGGTTGATTCAAGAGTGCAAGTCCAATAGTGTAGGAGCAAAGACTGTATTATGTAATTTTAAACTATTACCTTGTACTGTTTATTTCTGTATTGTTTTATTTTCACTATTATTTTTAAATTATTTTTTGTTTAACTGAATTGTTTATTTAAATGTTTTGGCTATGATGTGAGCCGATGCCAAGTAAAATAAACTTGAACTTGAAAGTCCAATAAAAGACTATAAAGGTAACACAAAACTACATTATTTTGTGAATTCCCTAAGCTAGAGTCTTACCCTACTGGAGTTTATATTAATGTCCATCTCTCTCAGGGGCCGTTCTTCCTTGCTTGAGTCTTGCTGAATGAGTGAATTCTTTGGCCTTTCTCTTTGATGGCGTAAATACCTTTTCTGATGGTCTTTCCAGACATTTCCAGGAGATTCTGGACTTCTTTCACGTCGGTCACATCTCAGTCCTCAAGGCTACATTTACATTTCTATTGTCTTGTTTGTCTGTCCCAGACAGGCTCACAATACACTTCTTAAAGTTATTTTCTCTACATAGTCCTTACATCCCGACTGTATTTATCTCCTAATTATGAGTTGATAGACATCCGACATGCCCATGATACCTGCACACCGTGCACTCACACCAGGAACATGTATGTTACATGTTTACTGTATATGTTGTTTTCACAAGCCCCATCACAGCAGCATCTGTGCTTCCCTTCACGTTTGGTCCCAGTTCTGACAGGCATCCTGCAGCCATCGCTCTCGAAGGCCTGAGCTGCCCCGTCCGCCTCGGCCCCTGTGGACATCTCTGATCCCGAGCCCAGGAGACGTGGCATTTTCCATGGATTCCCCATGCACAGAACCCAGGTGTCTGTGCTGGGGAGGGTCCGGACACCTATCGCTGAATGCGGGGCGGGTCCTGGTGCTCAGTTCTAGCAATGTCGAAAAGAGCCCGGCCTTGTCCTGGTGCTGTTTCTCCCTTGTCTCTCAGATAGCAGCACGCTCCATTGGTAGATTGATTTTGCAAAGCATCTCAGCCAGACAGGCAACTTCGCCTCAGCCCAATTCCCCAAACAGCTGGGTCAGCCAGGGCAGGAGGACCTCTTCCCTTGGGCGATAGGCACTGCCGCCCGCGTGGCTGCATTTCTCATAACATTATCCAATTTGAATGCGACTGGGACAGGCTTCACTGGCAGAGTCAGGCCAGTTGTTCTTGGTCTGAGACTTCCTTTTAAGTGCTGGAGGAAATGCATTTAGCCAGCGCTCTGATGGCTGAGACGTGGGGTCAGCTGGGATCGTGGATTCAATCATCCTTGCAGGGTCTTTTCCATCTCTAAATGCTTTTCTCCGACAAGGGCTAAGACTGGCTCCCATGCAGGAGAGGAGACCGGTCACCTTCACAAAGGGACGCTCTCAAACCAGCTGCAAGAGTCTTCCCCCCGCTTACTCCTGGGCCCGGCGTTCTCTCAAGTCTTAATTGTGTTAATTTCTTCATTAACTGCTCTGGCACGAGCTTAATGAATTTTAAAGGATTTTTTTCTCCTCTTAACCTTCTTTCTCCAAGAAAGATGTGACCTTGAGACTCTCTGGGGGTTCCTGGGGAACGGATTTAGTTAGGCTCCCAGCAGAGGATTCCCTCTCTGGCTTGCTGCTCCTCTCATTTACATCATTTCGGTGTCACTTGCTCTTTGCTTTCTTGCCTTCCTGTCTCTCTCCAGACGGTCTCTTTCCAGGATAACAGTGGGTTTCCAGGGAATGGCGTACACTCTCTAATGTCTCTGCAAACCTCCCAGGCCAGCTTTCTTCTCCTGTCGTAACCAGAACGTAACCAGGGAGCAGTTCCCAACCCTTTCTCATAATCCTAGGACTAGGGGGCTCCCAGTGCATTTAACTGGCAGCAGCTTAAATCCAACCAAAGGAAATACTTCTTCACGCAATGCACAACGAGCCCCTGGGACGCTGCAGGGGAGGGGGGAGAACTGGCTGGAGCACAGCACCACACAGAACCATTGGGGAGTTAGGGTGGATCATCAACGGAAAAGCAGTCGCTGTAGCAGGGAAGCCCCCCAAGACCGTGTCTCCATGGGGCACATTCAGACAGGAGTTCTCCTGCCTCATCAAGTGCTGCCTCTCCCCCTTTCCTGAGGTGGGTGCAGTGAAGGGGGGGGGGACGACACTTTTAACTCTGGCTCCGTGCACTTGCCCTTGCAGTCTCAATCCTCTTCCTGAGCCAGTTTGGGGGGTGTGTGTGTCTGGGCTTCAGCCTGAGGCAATGCTGAGCTTGGGGACAGCACTGGAAAAACAAAGGGCCTGGGAGCACCAGGGGTTGCCCCCAGCCAGAGCCAGATGCCTGGCGAACATGGGAGATTACTTAGCCACTAGGGAAGTGTATAATGTTGGCTTCACCCCAGAGGTAGCAGGTGTGTCTGAGCAGCACCACGCAGCACTCAGCACGCTCGGGAGCAGGAACTCAGACTCCAACCCGCATCAATGGCTGCAGTGACCCCCAATCCCCCCCCCCTCCGTTTGTGGGCTGCAGGGTTGGTGAAGTAGCAGGTATGGTGAGTATGCCCAGCCCAAAGCAGCTGGGCAGCACCGCTGTCCTGGGAGAGACGAGAGTCCTGTCTAAACAGAGACTGTGTCCCCTTGAGCTGGGGGCATGTGTTCACCGAGCATTGGGGCAGCAGGCATCAGTGAGAGGAGGCGGACATGAACCCCACAAAGCAGCCCCCCCCCAACATTATTCTGTCTATCAACAAGAGGCAGCAACCATCTCTCCCCTGCAGTCCGTAGACCCTGTGCCGGTGCATCCAGGCAGAGTGCTGTCCCCGGCCCCAGTACCCTCCAGCTCCTCTTCCTGGCCGTCCCCAGACCCTGTCCTGGTGCATCCAGAGAGAGTGCTTTTCCCTGAGCCCACCCCAGTACACTCCAGCTCCTCTCCCCAGTTATCTGCCAGGGTATTCTCTAACCCAGTATTCCTCCAGTCTCAGGACAAATGAGGCAGTAGCGGACTACAAGGAGGCAAGGAACAGCAAGCTTCCCCATGCTCCCTGCTGTCTCCAGCCCCCAAGCTACAGAGGAAGAGGTTTGGGGCTGAAAGACCACGGCAAAGTGTGAGTGCACGGAGCCGGAATCAGCACAATACGCGAGACCATGCAACGTCTTTACTGCTTACACGGCATGGAGGTCAAGGTTGTTGCTATAACTTGAAATTTCCAAACTTTTTGGTGCTTGAGCTTGTTAACCTTCACCTTAACTATGCATATATTTTCCCCACATTGTGTATCTCACCCAAGGCATCAGACCTGCCAGACGTCAGGTCGTTGGGCTCTCAGGTTCCAGTTGTATAAGCATTTGAATTTCCGTGGTCACCCTGGAGTAGTGGGCTCACCTTAACAAAATGCTCTGCCCCAAAGTAATAAACCAGATGGCCCCTACATTGGAGAGACACAACTCCCCGCCAAACAGTGGCCGCAGGTAGGGTATAGCACCTGCTGTCAGTCACCCATTTCCCCAGGAACTGGCAGGCAGAAGATCCCAATGCGGTGCTCTTCCCCCCACAAACAGTGCCCCTGAGCAGGGGAGAGGGATGAACTCATTTACCCAACCACCAGGCACTGTTTAGGAGGAAGATCACAGCACTGGGATCTCCGGTCTATTGTGCTGTAGACCATTTAGTTAGAGTGAATTCACTGCTCTGTTATAATCACAACCTTCTTTCCAAACTGTGCCTGGGAATTGCGGAGTTAGCGAGGACGGGGTTTCTCCCCAGCCCCCACCTGAGACAAGGGGGCTTCCGCCTGTTCTCCTTTGAGTCGTTGCCTGCTGTTCCCCCTTGCGATCCAGGCATGCAGAAGGGAGAAGGACTTAGGCAGGCGATCCTAGTCCCACGTGGCACAAATGGTGGTTTCCACTTAAAGGCCGTCCGATTTCATTGGTGAGCGGGTTTATTTCTGTGCACACAAACAATGTCCAAGATGCCTATACACAGAAATGCCCTTGTACTCACAGCTTCGGGTTTTTAGGCCATATCTCAAAGATTCTACACACCGAGCTCGAGTGCAGCGCAATTACAGTCTCCGTGACCCCCGACCCTCGCTGACGTAGTTCCTACAATACGGAAACCAAAGCAAAGAAAAAAAAACCCAAAGATTTTTGGCTACAAATCTGGATCTGCTGTAATTCTATCACATTCGTGAGCCAAATTTCACCAAATTGAGACACATTTCACCTATTCCCTTACGGGATCACACCTACAAAACTTCACACTGGGTGTTTTTAGACACACATTTCTCCTGTACGTTTGCTGTAACATCCAGAACTTTCTGTGTGTCTAAATCACTCACCCGGATCTTAAATATCCGGATCTTTGAACTTATGCGTGAAACTTCTCCCAGAACATTTGTGTGTAAAAGGTTCTCCTGGTAAACTGCTTTGCTCCTGGCAGCTGTGGTCGCTTGGTTTCCATGGCAGCCTGTCACGTCTACAGCTGCGGCTATTTTAGGCTGCCTCAGGGCAGTGTGTGTGTGAAGAACGAATCTGGAACGTACTTGTGGACTTGTAAACCCAGAAGATTGAAACATCTGGAACTTTATCGTGTGTCTAAAAATGCCCAGTTTTCGTGTTATAATGGGACAGTGGTCACGCCTACCTGCCGCTCTCTACTGAGGACAGGCTGAAAGAACAATGTTTCATCTGGAGAAAAGGAGACTTGGGGGAACGTTAGAGCAGTTTTCAAACATCTAAAAGATGGTGACGATTTGCTCTGCCCTAGCTCCTCTCAGTTAACCAGCAGCCTCTCTTGGTTCAGGCCAAACTCCACTCTCAGGCTGACTAGAACTATAACACAAACCCAGTCCCACATCAAACCTCCTGGCTGGCTGCTCCCAGACTTATCAGGGCCTTGCTGCAGAGAGCCAGCTCCTGCAAGCTCCAGCTAACGGCCTCTCTCCAGACAGCAGCCTCCTCAGCCTGAGCTCTGGGCTGGCTCAGCGTTATCCTCTATCTTGGCTGGCGCAGCTTTCAGTCAGGCGCTGTCCTGCCTCCTGGTGGTGCCTGCGACCTCCTCACGCCCGCGGTGCTGCTCTGTTAGAGGGGCAGCAGCTCATCACGGAGGTCTCTGCCCTACAACAGGCACAAATTTATTTCCCTGCCACTGCGACTGCGGGAGGAAATGACAGGGAATAGCTTCCCCTGACGCAGCCTGGCAGGGTGTTGAGCCAGATGGCAGCTCTTACCTTGCAGGGAGATACTGGAAGGGGGCATGTGCCAGACAGCGGGAGTCAGGAGACCTGTTCCAGCCTCTGCTTCCCCTCCTACAACTCTCTGCTGCTAGTCAGACTGGAAGCTCAAGAGGGGACGACTGTTTTGGGGTTGACTGCACCACATCTGATCCAATGCAGCCCAATCTGAGCTCGAGCTTCTGTTCTAGTCGCGCTATACAGCGGCTGCCTTGCAACAGTCGGGTACTGGCGTTAATGACACCAGCTCCCATTCTGTGCCAAGCAAGGCTTTCCAAAACTCTGGGCACTGGGGAAAATGCTGCACTGGAGTAAGTGACCATGTTAGCTGTGGAGTCTCACAGAAATGGCTGCACACCCCACACCCGGCTTCTTACAGACCTCAGGAATGGCACTAGCGCCCTGAAATGGCAGATCTTTAAAAGCAGGGATGGAGCCACGAAGACCGTCTTATTTCATTCTCAGGCGTTGTCCAGTGTTGCAGCAGGAACAGGTTTAGGGTTGGTTTGGTGTTGACTGCTGGGTCGGGGGGGGTGTCCTTGCACACATCTTGATTGGAGCCGAGTGATGCGCAACATCGATTTTGTGCTGGAATTAACGGAGGTTTGCTCAATGTGCTTCCTCCAAAACTGTGATCATGCCTCCTGCTTTTCTGTTTGTACCAACCACACACACCATGATGGAAGTGTGTTGGGATGGCTGACTTTGGCCTCCGCTGATGCATCCTGGCTACCTCAGCCCGTCCTTGGCGATGATTGTCCAGGCGAATGGCTCATCATTCCCTGACATAAACAGTGGCAGGGAGTGCCCTTCACTTGAATTGTTATCGCTCATTTGGACAAGATACACTGACTCGACATTCATCATCCGGCAGGAAGTCACAACAGGTCATTCTCCACCCTTCACTAGCCCTGACTCCAGAGTGTTGCTTGCTAGCTGCTGCGTCAGCCCCAACACAGAGACAAAGCCCCACTTAGCAAAGGGAATGGCAGAAAGTGAGCGGGGGCAGAGTTGCTAGGGAAGAGCTCTCTCAATAACCAGAGCCAAGAGGCCGCAGGCTTGGGGGCCGGACTGGGGAACATCCTTGAGAAGAACGCCCGTCTGTTCCTGAACTTGGTGAGCGAGCTCCAGACTAAGGAGGAAACCAGCAGCTAAATCTCTGTTTGTGAGAAATGTCACCCTATTGAGAACCGGGGTCGATTTCCCAACCATTCCCCAATACCGATGCGGTAACGGAGTGTGGTCAAGCCCGGGGTAAGTCTTGTCAGGACTAGACCCCACAAAGCCACTTGCAACAGGGAATTGAGCTGTACTCTCCCAATACACACTCTCTCTCTCCCCATACATAGTCCTTGTGGGGCAGTCACAGACCTTCCTGCAGCCCACCAAGCTAGCTCCCCTGCCTACAACCTGCGTCCACTGTAGCCAGTCCCCACTCAGGCAACTTCCTCTGAGTGGGGCGGGGCCTGTAAGGGAGACAGCGCCCCCCTACCTGGCGGTTCCCAAGCAGCTGGCCAAGCTCCCTCTGCCCAGGGGACAACTCCTCTGGGAGCTCTGACTAGCTCCTGCCTCGCCTGTGTTTAATCCCCACATTCTTCATCTCAGTGTCCGATTGTCAAGGCAGGGCCTCAGAGCCTACAATCCTGGCTATAAGAAGTGCCCCTTCAGGGCGGGAGTAAGGAGCTACCTTCTTCCTCTTTGTGAATCAAGAGTGATTTCCACTCGCAGGCTGCCATCATCTTCTTCAGCATTGTCATGAAGAGATACTGGAATACATGGAGACCACGTGTGTAACAAATATGGAAAGGAAAAGGTTAAGAAAACATCTATATGATCTAAGCCGTGAACGGAAAACTCGCTGCATGCAATGTAAACTGAGAACTGCACGAATGACATTACACAACCAGAAACTGCCTACCACCTTCTAGCAAACAGCCATTGGCTTGCTAATGGACTAGATAGTTGCCTATGTGCAAAGAACCCTCAGAGAGGTGAGCCCAAACAATGTAGAGGGTCGACCATTAAGAGCATTCTCAACAGAGCCATCTGATCTCAGCAGCAGCCAGGGAAGGACTGAACCAAGCAAGCTATGAAATAAACACTTCTCTCTTGGAAACTCTAAGATTTGGACCCAGCCAAGCCTTCAACCGCTAGCTGAGAAACAGACTAAAATATTCTTTGTACTATGATTTAGGGTAACCCGAATTAGGAGAATTTAAGTACAGATAGGATTGTGTTTATTTTGATTTACTGTGCTCCGAGTATAATCTAGCACGGCATGTTTTATTTATGATTTATTTATTAATTAAACTTCTTTTAACTGAGTCTAGTGTGGTAAAATCGGAATTCCTAACACTGGACGAACACAGTTTGGGTTAATTCTGTGTTTTCAAACACAAGCGAACCGAGAGAGAGAGAGTCTGTGCTGGGAAACTCTGAGGCTCAAAGGTGACAAGAAGCATTAACCTGTTGCAGACTGAGTCAGTTCTAGAGAGAGAGCTGCAAGCCAGGGAAACTGAGTCTGTGGGTGAAAACAGACATGACGCTAACCACCCTTGGTGGTCATTTATACATGTTTCAGGGCTGCATAGGACACCAAAACAGCCCTGCAACATGCATAAATAACCACCAAGGGTGGTTAGCGTCATGCCTGTTTTCACCCACAAACAGCAAAGGCCCCAATCCCCATGACAAGCGTGTTTGCCACTAGACTAGAATTTGGGAGATTAGAGTTTGTAGACTAGCTCTGAGCCACCGTGGGTGCATCCCTCACTGTCCTCCACCTTCTGTGTCATGGGGTGGTTAATCGCTATGGAGCACACAGAGGCTAGGGTGATAGCTCCTTTGGGATCCCTAAAATTTAAATATCTGTAAGATAGCTCCACTGATGTCCCAAAGCCACCCTAATATTACAGAACAACCAGATTTCCGTCTCTCTGAAACCCTGATGCTGCAAATGCAGTAAGGATTGGATTTCACCACTGGAATATCTGTCAAATAAATGGAACCACTCAAATAATAGCTCACTAACTGTCTCCCACTCATTCCCAGAACGAACCCTCCAACCCAATTATTTCCAGTGGGGCTGGCAGTACGGAGATTAATGCCAAGATTATTATTTACAGCCCAGCATAATTACTTCTCTGCGACAAAGGAAGCCTGTCGGTGATAAATAACATCTTCGTATGCAGCGGGACTAAATGCGGTGACCTTCCATGTCAAAGGCAATAACTGGCTTAATCAAAAGCTCTTTTTTATCTCAGTCGATTGGGTGCTGCTACGGGATGTTTCTACCACGTTAGAAATCAGCTTTGTTTGAAAGGGTCAAGTGTGATTTAATACCCCCAACGGGAAATGATTGAGAGCGGCACTGGTTATATTATTATTAGCAGTATTATTACTTACCGTGCCATTTTCATAGTCCAGTCGTCATGCATGGGCCTCCTCTTACAGAACATCGCGCTAAAATGGAACGGCTTGGAGTAAGCACGAAGCTTGCACTAAGCACAGTAAAGCCAGAATTAAAGAGGCTTCCCGCCCTTGGCTCCTGCCCCTGGTATGTTTAGGTTGCGGTATTGTGCAGACACGATACTGAGCCAGGCCTGGGGAAGTGCCGCAAAATTAGACTGGCTGTTGGATCTTTTCACCGGAATTCCGATTGGGATCAATTTCCATTTGGAATTCTGATCACCGATTTGAGCTGCCGCCATTGAACAGAACGACCACCCCCACAGGCAGCCGTTTCATTGTTACGTGCGTGCAGAAATCGCCAAAATGAATTTGGATTAGTCCAATCAGAAATCCATCTGGTCCGAACTCTTCATGGACCAATCGAGCTGTCCAGTTCCATTCACAACTGAAACGGGATGGAGTTTTGGCTTCTGGCCTAGTTCTTACATCCTTATCTGTAAGACCCGAACCTGCTCGGGGAGGGGGGAGGAGTAGGAGAGGAGGTTAATAAACTTGCACTGAGTGAGCTGACTTTGTCATCGCCCCTTCCTTCCTGGTTTGTACTGGAACGAGACAGCAGTGAGCCGGACCACCTGCCACCCTGGAGACGCCACTGCAGCTACCACACTTTGGGCTGACAGGGAGGGTCATCCAAACAAGCAGCCCCCCCCCCATGGGACCCAGGCCGGGGGGGAGGGGGAGGGAGTCTGTCGTCACAAGCCCCTCCAAAGGTTGGATGAGGAGCGATCCTCATGAGGCAGGACTCCCGGACCCCTGATGTGCAGCAGGATCAGGCCGCCAAACATCGGAGGGGGGGGGGGGCTAGAGGAGCGTGCTCACCCTGGCCACCAAACATCTGATCTGGGGAAACTGGAGGAGCGCGTTCACTCCAGCCGCCAAACATCTGATCGGGGGGAGGGCTGGAGGAGCATGCTCACCCCAGCCGCCAAACATCTGATCGGGGGGAACTGGAGGCGCATGCTCACTCCAGCCGCCGGCGCCAAACAGCTGATTGGGGGGGCTGGAGGACTGCGTTCTCCCCGGCTCCCAAACAGCTGATCGGGGGGAGCTACCCTGGCCACCAAACACCTGATGGGGGGGGCTGGAGGAACATGCTCATCCCAGCTGCCAAACAGCTGATTGGGGGGGGGGCTGGAGGAGCACACTCACCATTTGGTGGCCAGGATGAGCACGTTCCTCTGGGCCCAATCCTCGGCCCTAGCTTTGCCTCACGGCGGGGCTGCACAACCAAACAGTCGGGAGGCGGCCCCGTGCCCCCACATTAGCCCGGGTGAGGCTACAGCAGCCACAATGCGCCATTGGTTTTCTCCGACTGACTCATCCTGTAGCAGCCAAGTGCCCCCCCTCCCCCCGAGGCAGAGGTGGGTGAACATCTGGCGGCCGCCAAAGTGACAGCCGGTGATTCTCAGGCTGCTACCGTGGCCTTGTTTGTTTTCTCCCATTCTGAGTTACAGGCAGTGGAAGGATCCATCCAAGGAAGTGTCAGGTCACTTTAATCCAACTGCCCCAGCTAGGATACACATGACGTAACAGACAAGGAAGCTTTCACTTGGGTGGGGAGAGATCTTGGGAGGGAGCTCAAGCAGATAATGCGGACACATTTTCAACTTCCTCCCTTGCCGCCTGTACATTGTGCCCTGGAAGCGTTGAACTGATGCCGGAGATGTCTTTTGAACAATGGATCTCAATTAGGGCATGAAAAGCACTATCTCCTCCGTGTAAGAGCAGCTGCTTTTAGACGCGCGGAGATGAAACAAGATTTCCTTCGTGCTTGTAAAGTTGCTGCATTTGTGTTTGCCGACTCTCCCTTCTCTCATCTGCACTTAATAAGCGTTACCCCGTGATCGTTCCTTGGCCTCGCGGATGGATTTAAGTAGATTTTCATTTTGCTCCAGAATGAGTAATATTGGGACAGACGTGACTGCAGCAGCCAGATGCTTCTTGGGGGCTAGGCAGGGACAGTGGCGGGCGCCTCTGATCATTGGGAGGCAGCGCGTGATCTGCCTAGCAGACGCCTGGCTGCCTCACGCCTACCTGATGCTGTCCGAGTTTCCATCGGCTCCAGCGCCCCCGCCAGAACATTACAACTGGGGGGGGGGGGATTTTGGCTGTGGGCACAAGGTTAGCTGGGACGGGGGATACAGCACAGGAACAGTGACATCGTCAAAGCGCTATGGCTCAAGCGATCCCTGCTAGATGGACAGAGCGTTGCAGGAATAAAGGATGATTATCATTTATTATTTATTTCCTTGCATTTATATGCCGCCCCCTCCTGCACGAGCATCTTGGGGCGGTTAACAGCATTTAAAAACACATCAAATTTTAAAATTCAACATTTAACCCCACATTAAAATAACTCTACAATAAAACCCCCACCCTAACCCAATCCACCCATCCCGTCTCCCTCAGGAAAAGCCCGGCGGAGCAGCCAGGTCTTACACTGTCTACGGAAAGAGGGGAGGTCTACGGCCAGGCGGACTCCAATGGGAGGGAGTTCCACAGCTGCAGAGCGGTCACCGAGAACGTCCTCCTCATGGTTGACCCCCGGGAAACACGGGGGACCTCAAGGAGGGTGCCCCCAGCTGACTGCAGAGGCCGATCCAGAATCCGGAGGGTGCGGCGGTCCTGCAGGTAGGTGGGGCCCGGGCCATTTAGGGCTTTAAAGGTCAAACTCAACCCCTTGAATCGGGCCCGGAAGACTATCGGCAGCCAGTGCCGAGAGCAGAGCACCGGAGTAATGCACTCGCGACGACTCATTCCTTTCAGGAGACAAGCCGTCACATTCTGCACCAGCTGCGGCCTCCGGACCGTCACCAGGGGTCGCCTCACGGAGACCGCGTTACAGTAGTTTAATCTTGAGGTAATAAAAGCATGTGTGATTGTGGCAAGGTCCAAGTCTGAGACATATGGCCAAAGTTGACGTACCGCCCTTTTCCACAGCTGCTACCTGGACAGCCAGGCAGAGCTGCAGGTCCAGGAGCACTCCCAGACTCCGGACCTGAGATACCAGGGGAGCCCCAGACCCCTAACTGAGCACCCCCAGACTCCGGACCTGAGATACCAGGGGAGCCCCAAACCCCTAACTGAGCACCCCCAGACTCCGCACCTGAGATACCAGGGGAGGATGGACCCCATCAATGATGGGGGCCATCACTCCCCACAGCTGACGAACACCAGGTGAGCACAGAGACTTCAGGACCTGGGTCTGATGAAAAAAGAGAGAGATAATTGGCTTGCTCCCTGCCCCATGGACAACCAGGCTGCTGCATGCAGAGCCCCACAGAGCAGCCTCTTCTCTTTTGCCTGCAGTTTCTCTCCTTTGTGCTTATGAAAACACTGTCTCCATCAGAACCCCGATCCGGCACCACGTGGGAGCACTCAGCAGGCTGATGGAGAGGTGACCATCCACCGCCCCGGACCTCCTCCCTGACTCGGCAACCAGGGGATGCTGCTGCTGACTCTGCTGTAAATGGAGTAATTGGGGCAAATTGTCTACGCAGAACTATCTGGCCAGGTGAGGTGACTGATACAGAACGGAATCCAGCCCCTGGCCTGAGGCACTGCAGGATTAGGCTCAGGTCACTCACACCCCTGCCCCCCCCCCCCCCCCCCGCGCATGGCCTAGCTGCAGGAGGGAATGTACAAGCCAGGATATGCGGGGGGGCAGGTGTGAAAGTGGCCTCAGTTATAAGCGCCGAGAAATATCCATTCTGGTGATTTACCTGGTGTGACTGGGGGGGGGTACAACATACCCCAACATGCCAAATTAAATCACTGCCTTCAAGTACTCCTCCAGCCCCTTGTGCACAGACACACAGACCCCTCACACACACATGCTCTCACACCTACACGCCACACACACACACAAACCAACCTGCCCCACACATTCCCCCTGACCTCCTCGCCCCCAGATTCCTCACACACCACTCTACGCAACAAGGAAACCGGCCCCCTCTGGCCTTGCTTCTCTGCACACACACACCCCGAGCTTGGTCAGGCTGGATGAACGCTAGCCCCATGCAACCAGAGTTGTGGCTGCGATTGTGGGCACAGACGGCTCTGCCGCTGGTGCTACAGGTGGAGCAGAGAGAGAAAGCCCCCCCCCCGCAAAGCTCCAGCTCGAACACAGGAGCCTGTGCTCTGGGAGGAGGCACAGACTAGCGTTGGGGCTTGGTCCCCACTGTGCCAGGCCCACCACCAGCAGCAAAGTCTGCTTTACTGCTCTGTGCAGGGGGCTCGTCCTCCTGTGTAACCAGCCCAGAGCCCCATCTTCCAGCCCCCTTGGAAACAGCCATTCGTTGGCCGAGCGATTACCCTGAACCAATTCTAGTTCACTAAGCCAAGTGACTTGTCAGCCTCATAAATGCCCCCCACCCCCACCCCCGGTCCCTTCTCTCTCTGGTGTGGCTTGCGAGCCCCTCGGGGATCTGTCTTTCATCACAAGTGTTCAGCGCCCCCCCGGCAGCACACACTCGCCTGGTGTCACCGACGGAAACATTACTGGCCTACCATGAGCACTGAGTTGCTTACCACTGTGTGTGCCCCATGCAAGCTGCCATATTGAGACCATCCATCCCAGTGTCCCATCTCCAGTCATAGCCCCAGGGCAAGTGTCCTGTTGTTCCAGCAGACAGAGGTTTCAGGACCCCATGGGCACAGGGTCCATGCCATGCAGCATCCCCCGCCGTCAGAGGCTACAGCACCCCTGATTAGGGGGGTGCGATTCGGACCTAGGCAGCTGGAGACAGGCGATTTCTCCCTGGTCTGGCTAGATAGCACTTGCCTGCATGAGGAAGCAGTCCCAGTCTAATTTAAACCAATTTAGCTGAACTGCTGCAGAAGGCCATGTGGACGCTCTTATCTCAGTACAAGAGCGGCTCATTTCAATTTAGTCGTAAGCCGATTAGGAACAGGCTTCAGCTAAACCAGAACAAACTATTCTGCAGTTGAGATACGCATGTCCTGTCCACAGCAGGGCTGGGGGGGGCCGGTTTCATATCAATGGTTTTTAAAAACAGTTTCCAAGTTGATTTCATGGAATGTGATGCCGGTCTCTCTCATCTAGATGAAACCCTTTGCACTTGCCTTGAACCTGGAAGCAGGATCGTGCCCTTCCTGCCAAGACTGTATTTTTCAGTGCTTATAAAGCAAAGGCAGGCTCCCCACCCGCCAGGCCTTGGAAGGTTTAGGGGGGCCAGGAGGGTTTTGGAAAGGGCATCCTGAGATGCCGGACTTGGGGACTTACACAGAGAGAGAGGAGGGCTAGAATCCCAGCTCCGGTGCCAGGAGACACCAAAGAGAGGTGGCCCCTGAGGGGGAAGGGAGGAAGGAGCTCTCTGTTGCCCTACATCACCAGATGCATCTGCCTGGCTCCAGAGCTCCTGCCACTCTCTAGTGGGTCAGAGAGACGCTTTCCCTCAAAGAGGTTGGTTATCCCATCACTGCCAAATTGGGGGGGGGGGGGCGTCCCACCTGAGCCGGAGTGGGATTAAATATCAGCGGAAAGTTTCCAGGCGTGAGAGCCGCCAGGCGGGGGAATGAATTCCCAGGGGAGGGTGTGCAACGAGCAGGAATACACCCTGCAGGGCCCCTCCTGCCCCATTGATCCTGGCCACTCTCAGGAGACTCCTCCTTGCCTGAACTAGCCCCTCCTGCCAGAGGCGTGAGACCACGCAATGTCGTTCTCCAGAGCAGGTTTTGGGGAGGCGTGATCTGTCCCCTCACGGCTGGCAGGGCTGCTGCGCAGGGGGGTCTGCCACACTTTCCACTTTCATTTCGTGGGTTAAAAACCCATCCATTTGGGAGGATTCGTAAAAGCCCCATTGGTTTTTGTTCTGTTTTGGCCGCCATTTTGAAAAAGGGTAGTCAGTTGGCTGCATGCACATGAACATGGGAATAGGCGCTGGGGCCATTCTGTGCATGAGGGTCCTTTTCCAAAAGGGTGGCGGCAATGCTGCTGGCAGCGGCACCTAGCGGCCACTGTGCGTGTGCAGTGTAAGGGGTAACCCTAGGCTACATGGATCCAGGACACTGGCCCTTTAAGGCGGTAGCAAAGTGATCAGCTGACCAGAAAGGCTCAGACCCCTCAGTCAGTCTGGGGAGTGAAGGGTGGGGAGGAGCAGCGGCTCCTGGCTCAGTCGTGCTACACAGCATTTGGGAGCAGAGGCCTGGGCCGAGTTGGAGAGAAGGAAGCCTGATTCAATTTGGCTGCAGACCTGGGAGACTTGCTTGGACGTTGCAGCGGCGGCAACAAGCTCCGAGCTTTCATGTTTTCGGCGGACAGGAAGGGTTGTTATTTAATGTTCTATTTGGGGGGGCCTGGCTGAGGCTGGGACAAGCCCGATCCAGAGGTTTTGAAGAAGTGACAGGGAGGCGCATATCCGAATTCAGCGAGTAGGATTCCCGGAGCCTGTCCAAAGAGTCAGACTGTTCTAGGGAATGGGATTGTGACAGGGGTATCCAGGACGTTCGGAGGGAGACACCCTGACACACACAGCGGTTTTAAAAATATATAATTTGAATGAATTAGCAAATGACATTGCTTGCTTTCATTAGTTTTCAATTACATTTTCAAAACATTAGTTACCCACGATTTCGGGGCCGGGATTGATGCAGAAGAAGGAGAGACGAGGGTTATGGATGCCCCGTTGGTCCATTTTTGTGGGATCAGTTTCAGGAAGTGACGCCGGCTGATGCTGAGTGAGGAGGCTCTAGGGTCTGCAAGGCTACTTTTGGTTAACTAGATCCGTGCCCATCCTGGTTGGTGAAAGCCTCCAGGGAGACTTTGGAACCAGTGCTGGCGGGAGTGATCAGTGCCTCCCTTTGGGAGGGCAGGGAGGGTACCGGACTGCCTCAAGGAGGCGGTAGTGCGGCCCCTGCTCTAAAAACCATCAATGGACGTTGATTCCCACGCCAGCTACCGACCTGTCTCTAATGGGTGGTGTTCCAGCAGCTTCAGGGCCATCTGGATGGCATCGGTTTTCTGGATCCTTTTCAATCAGGTTTTCACCCAGGATATGGCACCGAGACTGCATCGGTGGCCTTGGTAGACGACCTCCACTGGGAGATGGATTTAGGACATTCAACACTCTTGGTCCTGTTCGATCTCTCGGCAGCGTTTGATACGGTGGACCATGGGTTGCTTTTGAGACGGTTGCGGGCCGTGGGAGGGGTGGACGGGACTGCCTGAGGAGGGCTCCGTTCGTTCCTCTCAGGAAGAAGTCAGTGGGTGGTGCTGGGGGAAGAAACATCTGGCCCCAGGATCTCGCTTGTGGTGTCTCCGCTTTTATTGAACATCTATATGCAACCTCTGGGTGCGGTTGTGAGATGGTTTGGTTTGTGCTGCCACCAGGACGCTGATGACACCCAGCTTTACCTCTCTTTTTCGACAAAGCTAGGTCCTGCAGTCTCTGTGCTTTCCCAGTGCCTGCTAGCAGCGAGTGAGGTTGAGCAGACTGAGGCTGAACCCTGATAAGACGAAGGTGATGTTGGTGGGTCGGGCAGCAGAGGTGATGGGTCCCCTTGTGGAGGGGATCCGCCCCCCTGCTGGCCCCGCAGGTGCAGAGTTTGGGCTTCCTGTTGGACTCCGGACTCTGCTTGGATTGTCAGGTGGAGGCGGTGGCAAAGGGAGCCTTTCGCCAATTACATCTTGTGCGGCGAAGCCAGCCCTGTGTCTCAAACTCTGACCTGGCCACCCTCATCCACGCGTTCATCCCCTCAAGGCTGGATGACTGCAACGCGCTCTACATGGGGCTGCCCTTGGGGATGACTCGGAGGCTGCAGCTGGTGCAGAATGCGGCGGCCCATCCCCTAACGGGGACGGGTCATAGGGGGCACATTACCCCAGTGCTCCGGGCTCTGCACTAGCTGCCTGTAGCGTTCCGGGCTCCATTCAAGAGGCTGGTTTTGACCTTGAAAGACCTACATGGTCTGGGCCCCTCCTACCCGAGAAACCGTCTGACTCCCCGGGCCGTGGGGAGACTTCTGCGATCTGCCGGGGGTGCCTTCTTGGAGGTCCCCCGAGTGAACCGGAGGGCCGCGATGGAGAGGGCATTCTCGATGGCCGCACCGTGGCTGTGGAACTCTCTCCCAGAGGAAGCTCACCGGGCTCCCAGCCTGTTGGCTTTTCGTCGGGCCTGTAAGACCTGCCTGTTCGTCCAGGCCTTTGGGGGGGGGGGGGGGGGGGGGGGGATGCCAGTGGTTTTACCTCCTTGTTGTTGTTTTCATTGTTTTAGTAATCTGCCCATGTACTTTTAATAGATTGTTTTTAAATGGTTTGTGAGCTGCCCTGAGTTGCCATAAGGCTGGAGGGAACAGTATAGAAGTTATTAAATAAATGAATGGGGCTTCATTCGTTTTAGAAACGAATGCAAATTAAACAAATTGCCCCTCAGGCAGATAATGTCTCAGATGGTGCCGGTTCCTTCTGCTCCATTGAAAGTCCCATCACATGCTCACACCGAGCCCTTGCACACCCGCTGGTCCCTGGCCTCTGCCCACTGCTCCGGGTTAGTGCCAGTATGTATCACTGGCTCTGACAGCAGGGAGCTGCAGCATGTGTCTGTCTGTCTGTCTGCGTGTGTGTGTGCGTGTCTGTCTGTCTGTGTACCTGTGCAGTGTGCGCATGTCTGTCTGCATGTCTGCCTGTGTCTGTCTGCATGTGTGTCTGTCTATGTACCTGTGTACGTGCGTCTGTCTGCGTGTGTGTGTGCGTCTGTCTGTCTGTGTACCTGTGCGCATGTCTGTCTGCATGTGTCTGTCTGTGTACCTGTGTGTGTGAATCTGTCTGCGTGTGTGCACGTGTATCTATCTGCGTGTGAGCATCTGTGTGCGTGTGTGTGTGTGTGCATCTGTCTGCATGTGTGTGCCTGTGTGTGCGCATCTGTCTGCGTGCGTGTGCACGTGTGTCTGTCTGCGTGTGTGCATCTGTGCGCGCGTGTGCATGTGTCTGCGTGTGTGTGCACATGTCTCTGTCTGCGTGTGCATATGTGTGCGCATGTGTGTGCATCTGTGTGCATGTGCGTGTGCATCTGTCTGCACGTGTCTGTCTGCGTGTGTGCATCTATGTGCGCGTGTGCATGTGTGTCTGTGTGTGCGCATCTGTGTGCGTGTGCGTGTGTGCATCTGTCTGCGCGTGTGTGCCTGTGTGTGTGCATCTGTCTGCGTGTGTGCCTGTGTGTGTACATCTGTCTGCGTGTGTGTGCACGTGTGTCTGTCTGCGTGTGTGCATCTGTGTGCGCATGTGTCTGTGTGCGCACGTGTGTCTGTCTGCGTGTGTGTGCACATGTGTCTGTGTGCGCGTGTGTCTGCGTGTGCGCGCGTGTCTGGGGGCGAGACCTTCAGCCAGGCCGCTGTCTGTCCAAGCAGGCGAAACTTTGTCTCCTGCTGAGAGAAAGGGGCAGCTGGGTGCCCGCCAGGCCGCCCGCTGGCTCCGCCTGGCCAGGAATCTGCATTCAAGGCTATCGCAGCTCACGCTTCTTGGCCCCGCTCTCGTGCAGGACGTTGCCGGTTTAGTGCCGTGCAGGGAGGCAGCCGGGAAGTCTTGCGGGGCTTAGGGGGAAGGCAGCTCCTCAGAGTCAGGTAATACCGGGGCTTTGGGCTCAGGCGGTGCTAGAACATTCAGGCTCCTGGTCGCTTGGCGTGCACAGAGCTGTTCTGCTTGGCCCAGCTGGGGGAGAAAGGCTTCAGTGCCGAGACAAGAGCACAGATGGCGAGTCCCAGGCACCTCTACACGCTACACTCACTCCCTGCCTCTTTGGGCATGTTGGCGTCTCCTGGGGGCCACCCCATTGCAGAGGGGCACTCTGGTCATGCTGGACTTTAGGGCAGGGTTGAATACGACTGACCACGGGCTGTTGCTTTGGCGGCTGAGCGACGTTGGTGCGATGGGAGCTGCTGGTCAGTGGTTTCGGTCATACCCGGAAGGGAGGAGCCAGTCGGTGGGGATGGATGGATATGCATCGTCCCTGAGGGGCCCTCAGGGTTCAGCATGTACATGCAGCCCTTCAGGGCGTGTTAGGAAATAAATGAGGTTGCTGCCTCAGTTTACCCCAAACAGGCTCGAAGGTCGCCAGCTAACAATACAACTCCATTTTATTGGCTAGACACTGAACCTCTGGCCATGGCAGTGTGTGTTACTAGTCGTGAACCCCAGTAACCCAACCCAGGCCAGCTTGCATGTCAGAGGCCATAGTCCGAGACGCAAGCTGGTTGAGAGGAGAAGAGGGAGGGGGCCCAGCAGGCAGCTGGCCCGGGAGTCTCTGGATCTTGGAAAGCGATGATTAGGCTCAAAGACCCACGCGGTTCACTGCAATGCTAGTGGCCGTTAGCGTCAGTGACAAGCGATAAGGGTTGGGCGTTTCCTTGTATAGTTTTATTTATTAAGAATGCATGTTGCAGGGTCCCCTCTGCCAGGTGCAGAGACTAAGCTGACTATTCATTATGCCACCGGGGCTGTTTTGGAGTTTTAAGGAGTTGCTGCCTAGTTGTAAAGGGAGGCTCCCTCCTTTCTTACAAACCCCCTTTGTTTGTGTCAGGCCTCTCTTTGTGTTCTCAAAGATAGTGGCTGTCTGGGATTGGTTAGTGTGGCCTTGAAGATACATTTTCTGCTGGTGTGTGATTTGTACAACTTTATTCTCATGGGCCTTGTTGATTTGTGCCGGCCTGAGGCCTCAAGTTAGCTGAGCTGAATTTGTACAGGCCTCATCCATCGTGTGTCTGTGACCATGGCCAATACTGCCTAATCGATACATAATAGGGTCAAGCACAGGGTTGAGTCTCATCAGTAGGCTGATGCTACACCGCTCGCTGTACAGCTCTTGCAAACTCACCCTTCTGTGCTGAAGGAATGCCTGAACGGCACAGCGGCCCCGATATGTCAGAGTTATCTCGAGCTCAATCTGGGGAAGGCTGAGGTGACATTGGTGGGAAGGGGCAGCCGATATGAGGACCCTGAATGTGGGTGGGGTCTGGGTAGAGGTAGTGGGCCAGGTTAAGAACTTGGCCGTCGTTTATGCTCTGTCCATGAAACCTCGGGTATTAGACGTGGTGCGGAAATGCTTTCTCCAACTCCATGCATGTGCAGAAAAGGCTGCCCTTTTGGCGCCAACACAGCCGGCGCCATTTTGGAAAAGGGCTAGACTTGTGCAAAAGGGCCCCTGTGGCAAGGCAGCCTAAGGAGAAGGCCGGCGGGGGCCCGGCAGGCTGCTCACAGCTGATCCAGCTCTGGCACTCCCCGGCCTCCCAGTGGTGGAGCTCCGGCAGCGCACCCTGGACAGAAGGCTGCCGGTCCGAGCTCTGCTGAGGGTGGCTCCTGGCACCTCCACCCTGCAACGCCCGCGGATTAGTAAGTACAAGCGAGGGAGTTGATATGGACCCCAGGGGTGGGGGACACAGATCCCCACCCTCTGAGACCGGGGAATGGCGGTTCCCCTTCCCACTGAAGTCAATGGGAAAATTTCCCCATTGACTTCAATAGGAAGGTACTACAAATCCGAAAATTGGGAACAGAGGCAGCCCAATTTTTGGATCCTTCAGTTTTAACTGAGACAGCCCAGAAATGGCCTTTTCGGGCTGTCTCGGTTAAAACTGAAATCAAAAGTACCATGTTAATCAGGTTAAACGGAACCCCACATGACACATCTTGTCTATGAAGAACTGAAGAGAAGGACTGTACTTGATATTCCCCAGGAATATCAATATTGGAAATCTTTAAACATAACATTGATTGAGACACAAATGGCCCCAGCACGTGTTTGAGTGCTGCGTGTAAGCAGCATAATGATCTGAACATCATTTTGTCCACGTGTTGGGCTCCCGGTAAACCCAGGATGTGAACATGATTGCATTGCTATGTTAACTCCCGTGTTCCCCGCAAACATGTCAGGAGTGTTACCTTTAAAGATACCGAGTGGCGTGTTTGCATCAACTTCCAGTTATTGGATCATTCAAGTCCTGTGTTTTCGGGAGGGGACTTGGCTCTGCTCTGGCCATCTCCTTCCTGCTCATCTCGATCCTCATTGTTGGAAGCACAAGCATCATTTCCCTCAAAGGTAACAACTGAAATAAAGGAAGATGCCAGTTGAAAGGGAGTTGTAAGCTTGGTTTTTCATTTGTTTACTATGAAAGCATTCCTGCAATTTCGTCCTGCTGCAACGCGGTTTGCATTTCCCTCACGGGGACAACCTCTGCAAGGGACATTAGTCGTTACTCTGCAAGGCAAAGCACAGAAGAAGGTGCTTTCACAGCTGCTTAGAAATCCCCTCTGACTAGGAGGCTGCGCCTGCATTCTACGGACAGGCAGGGAAGGGAATACCCATTGCCTCTGTAATTAGGGGCGCGTTGAACATGGGGCACGTTGAACATGGGGCGCACCAGTGGCATGTCCATATCCCAGCACAGTTTGAGGCACACTTTAACGTTATGTTTCAAGACGCCCAGAATCTTTGCTGCTGAGCCGGCCGACTATGTACGTTCAACGCGCTACAACAGAACTGCAAAGTGGGAGCGCCCAGATTTCAGGGCTCTCAGAAAGAGGAGGAATCAATGAACAGATTAAATTAGTGTCCATTTCACCACTTGACTAAAAGGCTTTGGTGGTGGATCTGCAGGGAGAGAAGGCTGATCCTTCAGAGGAGAGAGTTTTTGTAGGGTTACATTGTTTGGAGAATTAACTGGGAACTTGCCAGTGAATTGGAGGCTGAATTTGAAAGAGAATGAATCCCGGTGAGACAGAGACCAGCCATGCTGCTGAAGTTCACGATGTCCTGGTGGGAAGCAGAATAACTCACTCCCAGCCTCTGCTGCTGGGGCCAGCGCCAGATTCCTCCCACCCCCCAGTTCTTTCACAGTTTGATCCTGCGTGTTGCTGAGCAGCCTCAGCCCCCAGGGAGACAAAGCCTACTCTTCAGGCAGGCTGAGCAGTGCACCCAGAGCAATGGGGATGCAGGACTGAGCCCGGCCTTTCGACCTGCACCAGCTTAACGACAAGCATGTTCCTTAAACTGGTTTAGGGGCAGTGGGACGAGTCGCGTGTGGACAAGGCTCAAAGAGCCGTGAAACAGGAGCTGATCTGGGATGTTTCCCAGCATGTTCTGCTGCTGCTGCTGCTGCTGCTCTGGGACTCCTGGTCTGTGCCAGGTCAGGGGTGAAACAAGAAGCATTTTAGCTTCGCATGAGAAATTCTGAGACTACAAGACCGGGGATTCGGTAAAATAATAACTGCACGTGTGCAAAATGGCTGCTGAGCCGTCCGCGAACGTGCGGCCCTTTTCTAAAATGGCGCCGGCAGCATCACCACCATTTTGGAAAAGGGCAGCCAGTTTGTGCGCTCACAGACCAGCTTCCCTTTTCCAAAATGGCGGCAATGCATTTTGGAAAAGGGCTGCGCATGCAAAGACTGGACCAGTGGCCATTTGCGCATGCACAGTTATATATATATAGAAAATCCAAGACGCTGCTGGTTCCCAGTTTGTTCTTGGTTCGTAGAATCAACCAAGAAACCAGTTCTCTCGACAAGACCGACCCCCTCCCCCCAACTCACTGTCAGTCCCCGTGCCGGCGCAGCGTGTCTTCACGTGGAGGCCGCACACGGATGTGATTGCAAGGGATGCCGAACACCGCAGCGCAGCCAGGGGCTCGGCAACCAAACCACTTCCCCGCCACCTGCCCAGGGCGAAGAAGCCAAACGCCCGGGCAGAGGAGGGTCCCTCCTGGGACGGGAGATGCTACCAGCAAACAGAAGTAAAAGCCAAACCTTGGCTTTTGGCCATGACAAAAGCTTTTAATAAAGGCCGGGTTTTTATGGAAGCAGGGGGAGTTTAAATATTTAAAGAACATTGGTAGAAACAACCACTTATTGGAGTTTCATTGCGGCAAACGCGGATTCATCAAAATGTTTCATCCATGAAACACTGTTGAGAGTCTGGACTCTGGGGGGGGGCTCATATCCTGAGCCGTGACCACATCACTCAGTGTGGGCAGGGGAGACGCTTGGGACCAGGAGCGTTAGGCACATGACAAACGGGGAGCTTTGGAACCCCCCACGCTGCACCAGGGTTTCTCTGACTGTATGAATAATATTTATTGATACTGTTATAACCAAAAGGTTGAAACAACATAAGTGAAATTTTGTAAACAACGGAATAAACTAAACAATAAACAGAGAGTAAAACAATCACATACGACAGTTTAGTAGAATTAAAACAAATTGCAATTAACAATTAGAATCCACCAATCCACTGTTAATAGAGCGCCTCCTGCTTGTAAATGCACGTGCAAGATTTGCCACCTTTTGTAGGAGAAAATCATGCTGTGAAACCAGTAAATAAACCAGTCGCTATTGGATAGCCCAGTGCTCCTTGCCCTTCACAATGTAGGCAAGAGCCTTGAGCCTAATTTCAGCGGAATGATTACAGGGAGAGCCTCTAGCCGGCCAGAGCCATGTGTTGCACCTACCCTCCAACACACTAGAGGGCACCGTTTGAAAACGCAAATGCACCAGGGCTCTGCAAATTGTAAAGATATTTTTCTAACTTATGTGTTTGTTTTAAATACCAGTCCCAAGGGGCAACCTTCAGATCAGCTAAAGCACCCAAACCTGTCTGGGCACAAATATAATTCAGTCTGATTTCAAATAACCTTTTGGAGGCTCCTGCAGGTAGAGTATCAAAATTAGAAGGAGAAAATCCTGCTCTACCCATCACATTAAGCAAATCGCTTTTCCATTTTGTTCCATAGCTAGGACACAACTGTTCTAGCCAACCCAATGTTGGTAACCGATACTCAGGCACACACATCACTGGAGCCAGTAAGCAAACCTATAACATGAAATCTTGGCCTCTACCGGAAGAATGCCGGTCTCAGCCCTAACCATACTAGCAGGTGCTGAATTGGGGACCCCTACTATTGCTTGTCAAAATCGGTTTTCAAAGGTTTCAAGAGCTGTTGCAAGTGAGTGACCCCAAATTTCTACCCCATACAAGGCTTGTGGACATCGCTTGGATTCCAAGCTATTTAAGGCAGACTTCATTAATCTCTCGCTAAATAAATGTACAGAAATGTCTCCCTGAGACTCTCGGCTTGCTCTCTTTATTTGACCACCCCACCCCACCCGCCCCCGACAGGCCTAACTGTCACCGCTGCAAAGGAGACCTCGGAAATGGTCCCAGAGTGTTACCGATGCAGCTGTTTCTAGCCAGAAGGAGGTCTGCTGGCTTCAGGAGTGTCAGTCAGAATCAGGACCACAGTGAGTGGGAGCAGGATCAGGACCATGAGGATGCCGGGATCCAGAGAGGGGCTGGCAGAGTCGAGGTTGGCTTGGAATCCTGGCAGGAGGTCAACACAGGGGACAGGTAACCGCCCGTCGGCAATGTCAAAATCCCAAGTGAAGGCAACAGCCCGGAGAACCATTCCGGGAAGAGAGGGCCGAGGAAGAGGCCAAGTCAGGGGAGAATTTCTGCAAGAGACTGGAGGAGACAGTCGCAGCCAATCAGTGCAGGCAGGGGTCATACCTGTCCAATCAGAGAGGGCAGGCAGGCTGCTCAGCAAGTTTCAAGTGCCACAAGGCTGGTCCAAAGCACTTCTGTCCGGGCGGCTTTCTGTGCAGGGGCCAGGGTTTCTGGAACAAGCAGACCTTATTATTATTATTATTAACAAACATTTATATAGCGCCAGCAGTGTACCTGGCACTTTACAAAGTAATAAAATAGACACGGTCCCTGCCCCTAGGGCTTACAATCTGAGAGACAGGAGCTGGGGGAGAGACTTAGGAAGGGGAACAGAGGGAGAGACAAGGGGTCTAACATTCATGAAGATGCGAGGTCTCAAGTGCACGTACTTGGCTTGGTTACGATGAGAATGACAGCAGGCAGGTCCATGTTGCAAGGATAAGGGTAAACCGATCGTAGGTATAGGAATAGTGGCTCAGCAGGATAAAGAGTCAGACAGAGCAGAGCGAAAGAGGTGAGTTTTAAGGAGAGATTTGAAGGTATGAAGGGAGGGGGCAAGGCGGATGTGGACAGGGAGGGAGTTCCAGGCATGGGGGGCAGCAAGTGAGAAGGGACGAAGGCGCTTAGGGGAGCAGGGAAGGCGTGGAAGGGTGAGAGAAGGGACAGAGGAGGAGCGAAGTGCACGGGCTGGAGTATGGAGGGCGATAAGTGCAGAGAGGTAGGGGGGAGCAAGGTTGTGAAGAGCTTTATAGGTGAAGACTAGGAGCTTGTGCAGGATTCGTTCAGGAAGGGGAAGCCAGTGAAGCGAAGAGAGGAGGGGCTGCACATGGTCGAAGCGACTGGCGAGGTAGATGACCCTGGCAGCAGAGTTTTGGACAGAGATGAGGGGAGAAAGGTGAGACCGGGGAAGGCCAGTGAGAAGGAGGTTACAGTAATCGAGGCGAGAGATGACCAGAGCATGAACAAGAGTTTTGGCAGACGAGACAGAGAGAAAAGGGCGAATCTTAGCAATGTTATGGAGGGAGAAGCGACAGGATTTAGCAACAGAGTCAATGTAGGGTTTAAAAGAAAGGGGTGAGTCAAAGATGAAGCCTAGGCTACGGGCTTGGGGGACAGGCAGGATGGTGACTCCATCAATAGTTATTGACAGTGAGGAAGGAGAGGAAGGATGAGGGGGGAAGATAAGGAGTTCAGTTTTAGCCATGTTGAGTTTGAGTTGACGTTGAGACATCCAGGTAGAGATGTCAGAGAGACAGTTGATGAGACGAGCTTGAACAGAGGGAGAGAGAGAGGGAGTAGAGAGATAGAGTTGAGTGTCATCAGCATAGAGGTGGTATTGGAAGCCATGGGAGGCAATGAGTTTGCCTAAGGATGAGGTATAGATCGAGAAGAGGAGAGGGCCAAGAACAGAGCCTTGAGGAACACCAACTGAGAGGGGGAAGGAGGAGGAGGCGGAGTTGGAGAGAGACACATTAAAGGAGCGGTCAGAGAGGTAGGAGGAGAACCAGTTATGGACAGAGCCACAAAAGCCAAGGGAGTGAAGGGAATCCAGCAAGAGTGAGTGGTCAACAGTATCGAAGGCAGCAGAGAGATCAAGGAGGACAAGAATGGAATAGAGACGTTTAGATTTAGCCACCAGAAGATCATTGGTGATCTTAGCGAGAGCAGTTTCAGTAGAATGAAGGGGGCGGAAGCCAGATTGGAGGGGGTCAAGGGAGGAGTTGGAGGATAGGAAGTCAAGGCAGCGGGAGTAGACAACACGTTCAAGCAGCTTGGAAGCAAAAGGAAGGAGTGAGACAGGACGATAGCTAGAAGGGTCAGAGGGGTCAAGAGTGGACTTTTTGAGAATAGGAGAGACTGTGGCATGTTTGAAGGCAGAAGGGAAAGAGCCAGTAGAGAGGGAGAGGTTGATGATGTGCAGGAAGGAAGGGGCGACAGTAGGAGTAATGGAGGTGAGGAGGCGGGAAGGAATGGGATCAAGGGGGCAAGTGGAAGGGTTGGAGGAGGAGAGCAGAGAGGAGATTTCCTTAAGGGAGGCAGGGGAGAAGGAGGACATGAGAGAAGGAGGGGGAGGAGGGAGAGGGGTGGGAGTGGGAAGAGAGGAGTGGGAAGCGATGTCGAGGCGGATCTTGTCTATCTTGGAGGTGAAGAAGGAGGCAAGATCCTGAGCAGAAAGGGAAGAAGGAGGGGGAGGACAGGGAGGCTTGAGGAGGGAGTCAAAGGTAGAGAACAGGGATTCAGACCTGGGTTTGAATCCCGCCCCAACACCTAAAACAACGGCTTGGGAAGGCGTGAACGTCTCGGCAAGGGCTGACTCCGATGCCAAAACACCGTGCAATGTTTCATTCCTCATCAAAGACAAAGGGTGCAGTGAGTGATGGATCCACACGCTTTGTCACGAGGGAGTGGCCTTTGGGACTCAGCTGGCAGCAGCAAGCCAGGAGGAGTCTGAAACATCGGTACAGTCTGCATTTTGGGGACACATGGACAGAGCTTCAGAGAGCACGGACACCTCTTTCTCTTTCAGTCCTTGGAAGGAATAGCTTTGCAGGCCACTAGCTCTATTAGAGTCCTATCCCCACATGAAGACCTGCCATTATTGGAGGCAGAAGCTGGTTTGGGTTGCATACGTCCTGGCTTCTACCAGTGTTGCCTGATGCGACCCCTACCATGGAAAGTTATCCTGGGCCAGTCACGACATGTCCTCAGAGCCTGCCCCCCACCCCAGAGAAGCTGCACCAGGCACTGGCCCAGAGCTTGCTAGAGATGAAGAGGAACCAGCCTGTAAAATACAATTGAAGGAATGCAAAGGGGACGCCATTAGCTTGGCTAATGTCAAAGGAAAGTCCAGGGGAGGCAACAATGCTTCTCATCAAATCTGAACAACAATTAAGCTTAGACCTAAGCTAATTAGTTTGCACTTTTAATAGAGCCTTCCAGCTTATTAAGCAGAGCACCAGTCGTTCCTTCTTGGAAAACAAATGGATTCTCCTCCAGCCAGTCTCCTAGGGCCACACCCCAAAGGCCAGGTTCCTGAACCCTCCCCCACCCTGGTCTCATCCATTCTCTGCCCCGAGACATCAGGAGGAAGGGGATATTATCTCAGCGGGATCTTACTGCACAAAGAAATTGTTTTGGTTTTAAACCAACACTAGTTCTTAGTTCTCCAAAGGGCTTTTCCAGTGTCACAAGGTAATTCATAGACCCGCCCTACTGGGTCCGCTGTCCCTGTCTGTCCTCTTCCTGAGTTGTCCTTGGTCTGGCTAATCCAAGAGTTTGCACAAAATGGCCCCGGCAGCAGCCATCCTTGACCAAAATGGCGACAATGTCATTTTGGCCATCAGCATTTTGGTTAAGGGCGGCTGGGGCCATTTCGCACCTGTACGCAGTGGAAGAGGGAGCTCAGCAGCACAGCAAGGGTGCCTGGCAGGAGCCCCCTGCCTCCACAACCGTGGCAGTCCAGCGGAGCTCCAATCAAGCCCTTCGAGGTGGGTAAGTACATGCCAGGGACCCGGGCGGAGGGGTGGAATAGGGTCCCAGGGTGAGGGGAAATTGTATTTTGGCTTAAAGGTTTTGGCCAGATTTAAATATGAAACAGAAGAAAGCGAACCCGTAATTAACTCTGGAAAACCCTTTAAACCGAAAGTTAAATTGGCCCGTAAATGAGGCAGGCGTCCCACCCTACTAGTGAGCAGCAACCTGGAGAGTGGGGGGAAACGTGGTGGAACGTGTAGGTTGTTAGGAGGGATTTGAAGACCAAGAGGAAGAGAGCAGTACTTTGGATGCTGGGGAATTTCTCTTGTTGGTATGTGACTTCCGAGAACAAGTGACGCTAATCTGGGCAAAGACGATCTGGCTCGTGTAGCAGGATTTAGTCTAGAACTAGCCCTAGCTGCTCTATCTGCTCTGAGAACTAGGTGATGCAGCAGCACGGTCCATCGGACCAGGAGACCCAGCAGGGTGCATTAGGGCTGTAGCGGAATATCGCAGCGGTAGCTATTTCCGGTGGAAACAGTGATTCCGCAATTAGTGGAACGGCATGGCAGAGGCTTTCATTCCGCGGTTTCATTCCGCGGTTCCGCTNCCGGACGGGACGGGGAGCGCGCGCGCGCCGACCGGACGGGACGGGGAGCGCGCGCGCGCCGACCGGACGGGACGGGGAGCGCGCGCGCGCCGACCGGACGGGACGGGGAGCGCGCGCGCGCCGACCGGACGGGACGGGGAGCGCGCGCGCGCCGACCGGACGGGACGGGGAGCGCGCGCGCGCCGACCGGACGGGACGGGGAGCGCGCGCGCGCCGACCGGACGGGACGGGGAGCGCGCGCGCGCCGACCGGACGGGACGGGGAGCGCGCGCGCGCCGACCGGACGGGACGGGGAGCGCGCGCGCGCCGACCGGACGGGACGGGGAGCGCGCGCGCGCCGACCGGACGGGACGGGGAGCGCGCGCGCGCCGACCGGACGGGACGGGGAGCGCGCGCGCGCCGACCGGACGGGACGGGGAGCGCGCGCGCGCCGACCGGACGGGACGGGGAGCGCGCGCGCGCCGACCGGACGGGACGGGGAGCGCGCGCGCGCCGACCGGACGGGACGGGGAGCGCGCGCGCGCCGACCGGACGGGACGGGGAGCGCGCGCGCGCCGACCGGACGGGACGGGGAGCGCGCGCGCGCCGACCGGACGGGACGGGGAGCGCGCGCGCGCCGACCGGACGGGACGGGGAGCGCGCGCGCGCCGACCGGACGGGACGGGGAGCGCGCGCGCGCCGACCGGACGGGACGGGGAGCGCGCGCGCGCCGACCGGACGGGACGGGGAGCGCGCGCGCGCCGACCGGACGGGACGGGGAGCGCGCGCGCGCCGACCGGACGGGACGGGGAGCGCGCGCGCGCCGACCGGACGGGACGGGGAGCGCGCGCGCGCCGACCGGACGGGACGGGGAGCGCGCGCGCGCCGACCGGACGGGACGGGGAGCGCGCGCGCGCCGACCGGACGGGACGGGGAGCGCGCGCGCGCCGACCGGACGGGACGGGGAGCGCGCGCGCGCCGACCGGACGGGACGGGGAGCGCGCGCGCGCCGACCGGACGGGACGGGGAGCGCGCGCGCGCCGACCGGACGGGACGGGGAGCGCGCGCGCGCCGACCGGACGGGACGGGGAGCGCGCGCGCGCCGACCGGACGGGACGGGGAGCGCGCGCGCGCCGACCGGACGGGACGGGGAGCGCGCGCGCGCCGACCGGACGGGACGGGGAGCGCGCGCGCGCCGACCGGACGGGACGGGGAGCGCGCGCGCGCCGACCGGACGGGACGGGGAGCGCGCGCGCGCCGACCGGACGGGACGGGGAGCGCGCGCGCGCCGACCGGACGGGACGGGGAGCGCGCGCGCGCCGACCGGACGGGACGGGGAGCGCGCGCGCGCCGACCGGACGGGACGGGGAGCGCGCGCGCGCCGACCGGACGGGACGGGGAGCGCGCGCGCGCCGACCGGACGGGACGGGGAGCGCGCGCGCGCCGACCGGACGGGACGGGGAGCGCGCGCGCGCCGACCGGACGGGACGGGGAGCGCGCGCGCGCCGACCGGACGGGACGGGGAGCGCGCGCGCGCCGACCGGACGGGACGGGGAGCGCGCGCGCGCCGACCGGACGGGACGGGGAGCGCGCGCGCGCCGACCGGACGGGACGGGGAGCGCGCGCGCGCCGACCGGACGGGACGGGGAGCGCGCGCGCGCCGACCGGACGGGACGGGGAGCGCGCGCGCGCCGACCGGACGGGACGGGGAGCGCGCGCGCGCCGACCGGACGGGACGGGGAGCGCGCGCGCGCCGACCGGACGGGACGGGGAGCGCGCGCGCGCCGACCGGACGGGACGGGGAGCGCGCGCGCGCCGACCGGACGGGACGGGGAGCGCGCGCGCGCCGACCGGACGGGACGGGGAGCGCGCGCGCGCCGACCGGACGGGACGGGGAGCGCGCGCGCGCCGACCGGACGGGACGGGGAGCGCGCGCGCGCCGACCGGACGGGACGGGGAGCGCGCGCGCGCCGACCGGACGGGACGGGGAGCGCGCGCGCGCCGACCGGACGGGACGGGGAGCGCGCGCGCGCCGACCGGACGGGACGGGGAGCGCGCGCGCGCCGACCGGACGGGACGGGGAGCGCGCGCGCGCCGACCGGACGGGACGGGGAGCGCGCGCGCGCCGACCGGACGGGACGGGGAGCGCGCGCGCGCCGACCGGACGGGACGGGGAGCGCGCGCGCGCCGACCGGACGGGACGGGGAGCGCGCGCGCGCCGACCGGACGGGACGGGGAGCGCGCGCGCGCCGACCGGACGGGACGGGGAGCGCGCGCGCGCCGACCGGACGGGACGGGGAGCGCGCGCGCGCCGACCGGACGGGACGGGGAGCGCGCGCGCGCCGACCGGACGGGACGGGGAGCGCGCGCGCGCCGACCGGACGGGACGGGGAGCGCGCGCGCGCCGACCGGACGGGACGGGGAGCGCGCGCGCGCCGACCGGACGGGACGGGGAGCGCGCGCGCGCCGACCGGACGGGACGGGGAGCGCGCGCGCGCCGACCGGACGGGACGGGGAGCGCGCGCGCGCCGACCGGACGGGACGGGGAGCGCGCGCGCGCCGACCGGACGGGACGGGGAGCGCGCGCGCGCCGACCGGACGGGACGGGGAGCGCGCGCGCGCCGACCGGACGGGACGGGGAGCGCGCGCGCGCCGACCGGACGGGACGGGGAGCGCGCGCGCGCCGACCGGACGGGACGGGGAGCGCGCGCGCGCCGACCGGACGGGACGGGGAGCGCGCGCGCGCCGACCGGACGGGACGGGGAGCGCGCGCGCGCCGACCGGACGGGACGGGGAGCGCGCGCGCGCCGACCGGACGGGACGGGGAGCGCGCGCGCGCCGACCGGACGGGACGGGGAGCGCGCGCGCGCCGACCGGACGGGACGGGGAGCGCGCGCGCGCCGACCGGACGGGACGGGGAGCGCGCGCGCGCCGACCGGACGGGACGGGGAGCGCGCGCGCGCCGACCGGACGGGACGGGGAGCGCGCGCGCGCCGACCGGACGGGACGGGGAGCGCGCGCGCGCCGACCGGACGGGACGGGGAGCGCGCGCGCGCCGACCGGACGGGACGGGGAGCGCGCGCGCGCCGACCGGACGGGACGGGGAGCGCGCGCGCGCCGACCGGACGGGACGGGGAGCGCGCGCGCGCCGACCGGACGGGACGGGGAGCGCGCGCGCGCCGACCGGACGGGACGGGGAGCGCGCGCGCGCCGACCGGACGGGACGGGGAGCGCGCGCGCGCCGACCGGACGGGACGGGGAGCGCGCGCGCGCCGACCGGACGGGACGGGGAGCGCGCGCGCGCCGACCGGACGGGACGGGGAGCGCGCGCGCGCCGACCGGACGGGACGGGGAGCGCGCGCGCGCCGACCGGACGGGACGGGGAGCGCGCGCGCGCCGACCGGACGGGACGGGGAGCGCGCGCGCGCCGACCGGACGGGACGGGGAGCGCGCGCGCGCCGACCGGACGGGACGGGGAGCGCGCGCGCGCCGACCGGACGGGACGGGGAGCGCGCGCGCGCCGACCGGACGGGACGGGGAGCGCGCGCGCGCCGACCGGACGGGACGGGGAGCGCGCGCGCGCCGACCGGACGGGACGGGGAGCGCGCGCGCGCCGACCGGACGGGACGGGGAGCGCGCGCGCGCCGACCGGACGGGACGGGGAGCGCGCGCGCGCCGACCGGACGGGACGGGGAGCGCGCGCGCGCCGACCGGACGGGACGGGGAGCGCGCGCGCGCCGACCGGACGGGACGGGGAGCGCGCGCGCGCCGACCGGACGGGACGGGGAGCGCGCGCGCGCCGACCGGACGGGACGGGGAGCGCGCGCGCGCCGACCGGACGGGACGGGGAGCGCGCGCGCGCCGACCGGACGGGACGGGGAGCGCGCGCGCGCCGACCGGACGGGACGGGGAGCGCGCGCGCGCCGACCGGACGGGACGGGGAGCGCGCGCGCGCCGACCGGACGGGACGGGGAGCGCGCGCGCGCCGACCGGACGGGACGGGGAGCGCGCGCGCGCCGACCGGACGGGACGGGGAGCGCGCGCGCGCCGACCGGACGGGACGGGGAGCGCGCGCGCGCCGACCGGACGGGACGGGGAGCGCGCGCGCGCCGACCGGACGGGACGGGGAGCGCGCGCGCGCCGACCGGACGGGACGGGGAGCGCGCGCGCGCCGACCGGACGGGACGGGGAGCGCGCGCGCGCCGACCGGACGGGACGGGGAGCGCGCGCGCGCCGACCGGACGGGACGGGGAGCGCGCGCGCGCCGACCGGACGGGACGGGGAGCGCGCGCGCGCCGACCGGACGGGACGGGGAGCGCGCGCGCGCCGACCGGACGGGACGGGGAGCGCGCGCGCGCCGACCGGACGGGACGGGGAGCGCGCGCGCGCCGACCGGACGGGACGGGGAGCGCGCGCGCGCCGACCGGACGGGACGGGGAGCGCGCGCGCGCCGACCGGACGGGACGGGGAGCGCGCGCGCGCCGACCGGACGGGACGGGGAGCGCGCGCGCGCCGACCGGACGGGACGGGGAGCGCGCGCGCGCCGACCGGACGGGACGGGGAGCGCGCGCGCGCCGACCGGACGGGACGGGGAGCGCGCGCGCGCCGACCGGACGGGACGGGGAGCGCGCGCGCGCCGACCGGACGGGACGGGGAGCGCGCGCGCGCCGACCGGACGGGACGGGGAGCGCGCGCGCGCCGACCGGACGGGACGGGGAGCGCGCGCGCGCCGACCGGACGGGACGGGGAGCGCGCGCGCGCCGACCGGACGGGACGGGGAGCGCGCGCGCGCCGACCGGACGGGACGGGGAGCGCGCGCGCGCCGACCGGACGGGACGGGGAGCGCGCGCGCGCCGACCGGACGGGACGGGGAGCGCGCGCGCGCCGACCGGACGGGACGGGGAGCGCGCGCGCGCCGACCGGACGGGACGGGGAGCGCGCGCGCGCCGACCGGACGGGACGGGGAGCGCGCGCGCGCCGACCGGACGGGACGGGGAGCGCGCGCGCGCCGACCGGACGGGACGGGGAGCGCGCGCGCGCCGACCGGACGGGACGGGGAGCGCGCGCGCGCCGACCGGACGGGACGGGGAGCGCGCGCGCGCCGACCGGACGGGACGGGGAGCGCGCGCGCGCCGACCGGACGGGACGGGGAGCGCGCGCGCGCCGACCGGACGGGACGGGGAGCGCGCGCGCGCCGACCGGACGGGACGGGGAGCGCGCGCGCGCCGACCGGACGGGACGGGGAGCGCGCGCGCGCCGACCGGACGGGACGGGGAGCGCGCGCGCGCCGACCGGACGGGACGGGGAGCGCGCGCGCGCCGACCGGACGGGACGGGGAGCGCGCGCGCGCCGACCGGACGGGACGGGGAGCGCGCGCGCGCCGACCGGACGGGACGGGGAGCGCGCGCGCGCCGACCGGACGGGACGGGGAGCGCGCGCGCGCCGACCGGACGGGACGGGGAGCGCGCGCGCGCCGACCGGACGGGACGGGGAGCGCGCGCGCGCCGACCGGACGGGACGGGGAGCGCGCGCGCGCCGACCGGACGGGACGGGGAGCGCGCGCGCGCCGACCGGACGGGACGGGGAGCGCGCGCGCGCCGACCGGACGGGACGGGGAGCGCGCGCGCGCCGACCGGACGGGACGGGGAGCGCGCGCGCGCCGACCGGACGGGACGGGGAGCGCGCGCGCGCCGACCGGACGGGACGGGGAGCGCGCGCGCGCCGACCGGACGGGACGGGGAGCGCGCGCGCGCCGACCGGACGGGACGGGGAGCGCGCGCGCGCCGACCGGACGGGACGGGGAGCGCGCGCGCGCCGACCGGACGGGACGGGGAGCGCGCGCGCGCCGACCGGACGGGACGGGGAGCGCGCGCGCGCCGACCGGACGGGACGGGGAGCGCGCGCGCGCCGACCGGACGGGACGGGGAGCGCGCGCGCGCCGACCGGACGGGACGGGGAGCGCGCGCGCGCCGACCGGACGGGACGGGGAGCGCGCGCGCGCCGACCGGACGGGACGGGGAGCGCGCGCGCGCCGACCGGACGGGACGGGGAGCGCGCGCGCGCCGACCGGACGGGACGGGGAGCGCGCGCGCGCCGACCGGACGGGACGGGGAGCGCGCGCGCGCCGACCGGACGGGACGGGGAGCGCGCGCGCGCCGACCGGACGGGACGGGGAGCGCGCGCGCGCCGACCGGACGGGACGGGGAGCGCGCGCGCGCCGACCGGACGGGACGGGGAGCGCGCGCGCGCCGACCGGACGGGACGGGGAGCGCGCGCGCGCCGACCGGACGGGACGGGGAGCGCGCGCGCGCCGACCGGACGGGACGGGGAGCGCGCGCGCGCCGACCGGACGGGACGGGGAGCGCGCGCGCGCCGACCGGACGGGACGGGGAGCGCGCGCGCGCCGACCGGACGGGACGGGGAGCGCGCGCGCGCCGACCGGACGGGACGGGGAGCGCGCGCGCGCCGACCGGACGGGACGGGGAGCGCGCGCGCGCCGACCGGACGGGACGGGGAGCGCGCGCGCGCCGACCGGACGGGACGGGGAGCGCGCGCGCGCCGACCGGACGGGACGGGGAGCGCGCGCGCGCCGACCGGACGGGACGGGGAGCGCGCGCGCGCCGACCGGACGGGACGGGGAGCGCGCGCGCGCCGACCGGACGGGACGGGGAGCGCGCGCGCGCCGACCGGACGGGACGGGGAGCGCGCGCGCGCCGACCGGACGGGACGGGGAGCGCGCGCGCGCCGACCGGACGGGACGGGGAGCGCGCGCGCGCCGACCGGACGGGACGGGGAGCGCGCGCGCGCCGACCGGACGGGACGGGGAGCGCGCGCGCGCCGACCGGACGGGACGGGGAGCGCGCGCGCGCCGACCGGACGGGACGGGGAGCGCGCGCGCGCCGACCGGACGGGACGGGGAGCGCGCGCGCGCCGACCGGACGGGACGGGGAGCGCGCGCGCGCCGACCGGACGGGACGGGGAGCGCGCGCGCGCCGACCGGACGGGACGGGGAGCGCGCGCGCGCCGACCGGACGGGACGGGGAGCGCGCGCGCGCCGACCGGACGGGACGGGGAGCGCGCGCGCGCCGACCGGACGGGACGGGGAGCGCGCGCGCGCCGACCGGACGGGACGGGGAGCGCGCGCGCGCCGACCGGACCGGGGACGGGACGGGGAGCGCGCGCGCGCGACCGGACGGGGGACGGGACGGGGAGCGTTCATTACTCGGTACATTAAGGTTTGATGGGTTTGCTTGTTTTGGCCACTCATTTCCCCTGTAACGCTAGGGCTCTAACTCCCCAAGAACACAAAAGCTAGTGGTTGGCAGATCCGCGTTCCTCTTAGCCGCCTGGACGTTGCCGTGGACGAGCTGCCACAGCAGCCAGTGCTAGAGACAGCGGGAACGGCTAGGATGGGACCCTGTCTATCTTCAACAGTTGTAAAGTGCCAGGTACATTGCTGGTGCTATATAAATACATCATAATAATGAATAATAGTCTAGTTCAACTCCTCTTGGCTGAAGGATGGATGTCTCTTCAGAGTATCATTTAGTCCAAATAAAGGAAGCACAAGCCCAAAAACTAGAGCTGGGTTGCTCTATCCCCTTCTGTTTCCAGGATTGCCCCTCCCTTGCCCAGCTTCCCTCCCGGGTCCGGCGTCTTTTACTGCGCGCGAGATGGTCTTCTTCTTCTTCCTGCGTTCTGCTGGCCGCCACCCGCCTCCGTCCAGCCACTGCTGCTGAATCCATCAGCCACTCCACCTGCCCGCTCGCTGCCGGGACCGAATTTCTCTCTGTTCTGAGAATTGTGTTTCCTGGTCTCACCAAGGAGCCGGGATAATAAACTCACCGGCATAGGCAAGGTGGCTGGAGCTGCAGAGTCTTCTGTTCTAGCCAATAAACTCTGCTTTCAACCAACATACTAGTTTTACCACAAGTTTGTGGCAGCAGATATTTTCCATAAAGCACCAGCTCCTGGAATCAAGAGATTTTGCAGGAATATCCACTTTCATTATTCAAAGCCTTTCTAGGCTTCTAGCCCATGTGGAATCCAAGAAACCCTTGACCACGGGAAGCTGGCATGACCAAGAGGATCAGAAACTCCTGGGCAGAAGGTAATGGAGGGTTGGGAGGCTAAGCCACCCCAATGGAATGGCTTTCACCGGGCTCCAGTGGAGGGAGAGGTGGGCATTAGCCTGGGCGATTCGAACACCCAATTCCTGAGCGCTGGGTAAATTGCCAAGTTAACGCCATTCCAAAGAGCTGCTGCAAGGCATTGCTGTCCGAGTTATTTGGGGTTAATGTTTTGGAGATTGGCTTGTTTCCCTTGTGGGAAGCCCCTGTCAAGTGAAATTGCGGGGCCGGCCTGTAGCTTATTTCATCTCTCATTCCGTCTGTGTTTGCAGTTCCATTAACTTCCCCTTCTTCCTTTTATTTTTTTGTCAGGCTGGTTAGCTATTTCCTTTTATCCATTTTCTCCCTCACGCTGCCATCCTCAATATTGAATTGTAAACTTCAAATATTAAAATTTAACAAAGGTGCTACAGACAGGACTGACTTTCCTCTATTTTTTTCAATTATTAAAACAGCTCAAAAGCTTGACATGAATATAAATGACAGGCAGGCGAGCGCTTTGGGATGGGAATCAGGACAGGAGAATAACATGTTCAACTAGTCCAATTCCAGGACTCCAGAACCCAGTATCATTGAATAATGGCTCCCTCCTATCAGTCCCTTGTGCAGAGTTGGAGGAAACCAATTGCTTACGTCCATGAGCCACTAAACAATGTGCTTAAGAAGGGCTTTCTTTCACCGTGGAGATCCCTTGAAAAGGTTATTGATGCAACAAAACACCCAAGGCTGCTGCTCTGGCCTTATTACCAAGGCTCTTGGATTGGATAGTGTGCACTGCAGCTGTGAGCCCTTTGCCCTTGTCTCTGTCTCTAGCTATGGGTATTCAGGTAGAGTCAGATTGCCCCATTCCACTCAGCGCAGTGCGGACACAGCGCAAGAGAGAGTCTCTGCCCCAAACAGCTCCTAGCCTGAGGAACGCACAAAGCAGAGATGAGTACCTCCATTTCCCAGGTGGGTGATAGAAGCAGGGGGAGAGGAGGAGGAAGAGGAGGAACATTTTCTAAAGATTCTACATGACTGACACCCATTGGCCATCAATGAGACTTGCAACTGTGTCCAGTGGGACTCGCGTCAGCAAAGGGCTTGGTTGCAGTTAGGCAGGAGTCTGCAGGGAGGGCAGACAGTAAAAATTGAGAGGAAAGTTCTAACAGGCATTGGGAAAGGCAGCGAGGAANCTGGAGGTCCCCCGTGTAAAGCGGGGGGCCACAATGGAGAGGGTGTTCTCAGTGGCCGGGCCGAGGCTCTAGAATTCCCTCCCGGAGGAAGCCCGTCTGGCCCCAGGTCTGTGGGCGTTTCGGCGAGCCTGCAAGACCTGGCTGTTCGCCCAGGCCTTCGGGGGGGAGGGGGGGGGATTTTATTTTTAAAACATTGTTTTAATGAATTTTACTGTGTGTTTTGATGCTGTAAGCTGCCCCGATGCGCCGTAGGCATAAGGGGGCGACTAACAAATATTTATAAATAAATACATAAATAAATGAGGAATAAAGCCTGTTGCGTCCTGAATCCCCTGGGGATGCAGGGAGGAGCCCTGCGCACGTTGGAGAATCCAGATTCCACCAATTCTGAGCCCCTCAAGTGCAGGGGGCAGTGATTAGACTGGGGCATATTCGTAGTTTGAAGGCCCTTGATGGGGGAGTTGTCTGAGCAGCTTAATGAGCTGAAATATTAAATATCTTGTTGTGAATGTGACTCTCCATGCCAGATTTTAGACTAATGAGCAGTGACAGATTGGCCATTTCCTTTAAAACCTCCCTCTTGGCTTTCCTCAACAGGTGGCGTCACGCGTGTGCCTTCCCGAGCTGCTGGTGGGAAGGGGCGGACAAGCAGGGAGCAGCGTCTGAGCCCAGAAATTAATCTGAGGGCACTGAACCCTCATCTGCCTTCAGAAGGACACCCTGCTCTTCTGACTCAGGTGCTGAATGCATTAATGGTTCTCATCATTAGCATTTAGTCTACCAAGGGCAGCCCTTACCTAGTTCACCTTCACAACAGCAGGTTGTTATTATTCCCATTTTACAGATGGGCAACTGACACTCGGAAAGAGAGTGTCTTGCCCAAGGCCACCCAGGGAATTCCTAGCTAAGACGGGGTTTGAACCTGGTCTTCCAGCTCCAACATGGAGGTACAATTTGTCCGGGTTATTGCAGGATCCGGGCCCTACTATCTGAGCACTTTATTCTACATACAAAGATAAGGTCCATGCTCCAAGGCCTTGTCCATACAATATAAGGCACTGGCCGCACAAAGAATGATGCACCGTGAACCTGACTGCCTATAAAGCACCGGGCCAGGTTCAAGTGCTGTTTTTAACCTTTAAAGCCTTTCATGGCCTGGGCCCTGCCTATCTGCGGGATCGCCTCACTCCCCATGTGAGATCGTCTGTGGGAGCCTTTTTGGAGGTTCCCCGGGCGAGGTGGGTGGCCACCGATGTTAGATCTTTTTCAGTGGTCGCCCCTGTGCTGTGGAATTCGCTCCCGGAGGAGGCTCGGTTGGCTCCCACCCTCCTGCTGTTTCGGCGTTTGTGTAAGACCCGACTGTTCCGCCAGGCTTTTGGCAAGGGG
>QEPC01010882.1:550447-573205 GCA_003113815.1 Sphenodon punctatus
TCAAATAGTACTAGAACTAGGGGACACTCCATGAAACTAGCTGCCGGCAGATTTAAAACAAATAAAAGGAAGTACTTTTCCACTCAACGCATAATTAACGTATGGAATTTGTTGCCAGAGGATGTCGTCAAGGCCAGTAGTAGAGCTGGGATTAAAAAAGGCCTGGATAACATCTTAGAGAATAGGTCCATTAATGGCTATTAACCAAGTCGTTTAGAGGATGAACGTCTATGGTTGCGTTCTCACCTGCGGCGGTGGCAACAGTGGGAGGGGTGAGGGAAGACACGGCAGCGCAGAGGAGCCGGCTGACAGGAAAAGAGCCGGTGCGAACGGGGATCTGCCGCGGCTTCTCTCGCGCATGTCAGGGTGCAAAATCCTGCTCTGACATACGCAAGAGAAGCCGCAGCAGATCCCCATTCACACTGGCTCTTTTCCCATCGGCTGGCTCCTTGGCGCTGCCGCGTCTTCCCTCACCCCTCCTGCTGCCGCCACCACCGCTGCAGGTGAGAACTCAGTCTTACTGTTGGGAGCTGGGAGTGAACAAAGGGGAACGGATTGCTCATGATGACGGTTAGTTCTTCTCCCATGCAATTGAGATCGGCCACTGTTGGAGACAGGATGCTGGGCTTGATGGACCATTGATCTGACTCAGTATGGCATGACTTACATTCTTACCATCATCGGGACCACCGCACGGAGTAAACGTGGCAGAGACACACGTATGCACACACAAACCATGTGTATCCCCCCAGCACGGGGCCTACGGCACGTGCACAAACCACACGTGCACAAACCGCACAGCCTTGGGATCAGCCCAATTGTTCGACTGATACCCATGTGACTCTGAACAGCTTACAACAACATGGACAAAATACAAAGAAAACATAAGTAACCCCCACCGCGCACTCTCCTGCTGCTGACACACGAATTGCCCAGCCGCATCCCTCACATGGGGGAGACCAGCCTCACACCCGTCTTCTCACAGGGGGTCACAACGGTCTCCAAATTCCACCTGCCGTTCCTCCCCCGCAATAATCCACATTAAAACATGAAATAAAATTTGGCAAAAGCCCCCCCTTCATTCCTGCCTTTGGTGCCTCTGAAGGGGAAGACCACAGGGTGCCCTTTAACATCACTGCCGAGCGGCGGTGTCTTGGAGACGCCTGCTTTCTCCCCCGGGGCAGGGAGGTGTCCGTCCATCTCCTCACTGCCTGCCTGGAGCGCACACCTTTTGCGCCCACTCTGCTGGCAGCCCTGCCCCCTGCCGAAGGGGGCTGCCTGCCATCCATGGGGCAGGGCCCCACAGGCCCAGCAGTAAAGGAGCCAGCAGGTGATGATGGCCTCAAAGGCCTCTTCCAGCCCTAGGATTCAACGCCGTCGCCATCTGTCTGAATGGGAAATCGCTGCCGTGAGCGAGGTGTGCGAGGGGACCTTGTGCTGCTTTGTGCCGTGCGCGAGGGGACCCTGCTGTTCCTGCAGCGGTGAGTAGCAGGAGTCCAGGCCTCAGCAAAACCCCAGGCCCCCCAGCTCCTTTACTCACGCCTGCTCCCCACAGCTCACTGTGGCCTCGGGTCAAGCTCTGCATCCGACCCTCAGCCTTGGGCCCGGTCTGCAGCCCCTGGAAAGCTCAGCGCATCATCCCGGCTCGAGACCCACTGCCGGAGCTCGCGGCGCTTAGCCCCTGAAGGCGGGGGGGTGAGGCCCAGGTGACAGGAGTCCCTTCAAGGGCCAATGCCTTTCCCATCACAAACTGCTACTCACTTCCGTTCTGTCGAACATCTGGTTCCACTATTTTACAATGAGGGTTTTTTCCCTCCCTCTTTTGTTCTATGAGTTTGGTTTTCCAGTTTGGGAATTTCAGTTATGTTATTTTGGCAATATTCGCTCTATTTCACATGAGCAATAACCATAAACAGTGCATTGACCAAAAACTGAACTCAATAGGTTGGACTGAAGCAAATGGCTTGAGTCGCAGGTATAATCTGGCTGTTCAGAGACCCATAAGTAACTAATTAATCTACAGCCCCTTCCACCTCCAATCCTGAACTAAGACCCTGCTTGTGGCCCTAGATTCAGAACTATCTGGGATCCACTGTTTGTCCACTTTTACAAGGGGTAATCCCGGTCTCTTGTCATATTTTGCCATTTGATTTTATTCTCCTAGAGCACGGAGAACTCTACCAGTGGCAAGGAAAGGATTCCTTTCAGTCAACTGCGTTTGTTGTGTGCAGAGCACTGTCTTCTATTTAATTAGAAACATGTTTCTAAAATTAAATGTTCCCTTGTGAAACAAGGCTTTAAGCAAAGGAGAAAAAGTGTTCTGCAAATCATGAAAAATGTTTCACGTTCCCCCAATTCATTTTATCGGGGGGGGGGAAAAGAGTTTCGGAGGTTTGACAAAAACCAAAATATGGGCAAAGCTTCCCCAATCCCTTATTATTAGGATTATTATCTGCATTGTGGTGGCATTTGGTAACCCGTCACGGAGCAGGGCACCCATTGGGTTAAGGCCTGTACAGATACAGATCACCAAGACAGCAACTGATGATTGGGTACTTCGGTGGCTGTGCGTTGTGTCTAAGCACCCTCACTATTTTTGACCACTGGTCTGTCCCCCTTTAACCTCCGATTAACTCCTCATCAGTTGCACGGATGTCGCGGGTGCAGTAATCGAGTGTTTCCCCTCTCCCCATGGCTAACGTTGTGTCTTAAGACATTGGGTGGTGTGCACACAGCCATTTCCCGTCTGTCTGTCCCCGATCCTCCACTCCGCGCCCCCGCCAAATAGCTCGTTCCTTGCTGCACGCAGTCTGTGCTCTCTCCCAAAGAACCGGGGGTGGCGGGGGGCAGTGAAAGATCAGTTGTTTAGTTGCAGTGTGGAGCGGAGGATTTGGGGCAGAGCCAACCACTCTTCGTCATGGACTACAAGTCCCATAATTCCACGGGAGAGCTTCCTCCAGGAGAGCTTCTGGCACGAGTGGCAGGCAGAACCCCTGGATGTGGAAAACAGTAACGGGGGCTAATGTGGGTCAGCGAATAGTGTCAACACCTATTCCGGCCCCCCTGACCGTTGGGTCTAAAGACGCTCGCCCAGAGTGTAATCTGGGAAGACCAGAGGATCATCAATCTGCTGCAGAATTCCCTTCCCTGACGGGATTGTCTCGTCTGTCTCTTTAGAGCTGGGTGCTCTGTTATTCATCAGGTTTCTTAAGGAAAGTGTGAGAGTGAGATCAGGTGCTGAGGACCGAGTGCCCAGGAACTGGATTAGAGCAGCGAAACCCCTGGAAATGAGAGAGTGCATGCGCCAGGGAGGGGAGGCAGAGGGAAACCACAGCAGAAGGGAGGTCTGAAATGTGCCAGGGGGGAGGGACAGGGCCGGATGTTTTCAGTGCACGCCCTGTACAGTACCGTCTACCCCGGGGTCCCAGGCAGGGCCGGGGGGTCTCGTGCATCGGTTTTGCCAGGCATCTTGCAGGGCCACAGCCAAGGGGAGGGAGAGCAGCTCACCCCCACCCCTGCCAGGATTACTCCCCGTCCCCCACTGTCTCTGCTAGGATTCAACTCACACGTCACTTAGAGCAAAGGGCTTGGCACAAGGAATCCCCACCCAGAGCCAGGATCGAGGCTGCCACTACATCGCAGAACCAGGCTGACAGATTGGAACCCAGGGCGGCAACTCAAATCCCAGTTTGCTGCAGAGACCACTTGCCACAGCAGGGAAGGCGCCGGGGCGCCATCCTGGCCTCCCTTTTGTACGGCAGCAGAGCAATAACTCCCAGATCTGTCGGCCTCCCCTTCTGCTGGAATCCAGCTACGGCAGGTGCCAGGCCGACCAGGCCGGAGTCTCAGAAGAACTCAGCCCCAGCGACAGGAGGGGCTTCACTGCCCTGTGGAACCCCCTGCCTCATGCACCAAAGCCCCCAGTGAGAGCACGGAGGAGTTCCCCCCCCCCCAGTTGTATTAAAGGGCCACACTCACATTAGCACCTTAGATCATTTTGAAGGGGAGCTTTAAACACCTTGTTTGTGTTGGGGGAGGAACGTGCCCCTGCCTGGCTCAGGCAGCAGCAGCCGCTGCCTTTGGTCCGGGAGTTAAAAGAGCCGTTTCATGCTCCAAGATAAAATTAGATTCCTGTAACAAATTGCTCAATCAGAGAGTCTGGAATCCTTCTGATTAAGCCATTTATTGAAAAAGAAAATTCAAATTGTTTCAGGAGGATTTTCACTGACTTCTGATGAAGCAATTAATTTTAAAAATCAGATTCCTATCTGGGAGCATGAAGCCGTTGTTTGGCCTTCGGCGTCGTTGCTGCGGAGAAGAGATCATTGACACACAGACCTGTCTCCTTCATCACAGCTGAACCCCATAGAAATTAGGGTGGGTGCTGCATAGTCCGGGGTAGGGAGCCAGTTTGGTAACAGGTCAGTTATAATCCTTCCCATAGGAGCTTGGGCAAGTCATCTGAGGCAAATTTTCAAGGTAAAAATGACACTCATGTATGTGTGACTCTCAGCAAGGACAGCAGAGAAACCCCCCCTGCTGTTCTGTGCCCAGTCGATGCTCGATAAGGCAGAGACTTTGTCTCCCAATAGTCACGTATGGATCTATCATCTAAAGGTGTTTGCAGACGTTACGGGCTCCGAATCACCACAATGGATTCCCAGCAGTGGCGAGCCGAACAACCACCCCCCGTGGTCCAGGAAGGCCCCGAACTGATGTGACGGGATCGGGACCATGGCAGGGAATCGGCCCGACAGACCACGGCCCGGGGTAGCACAACAAACGTGACACCGATTCCCGGCCGTGGTCAAAATACCCAGAAGGCACCAGGGAGGGGCGGGAGGCAAACATGGCCAACTGAGGGCAAATGAAGCCGAAAGGGCCAAAAGGAAACACTCACACAAGGGAAGTGGGAAGGGAGGGGGAGGAGGGAGAAGAGCGGCTGAGGCGGCACACACAACAGGCACAGAGAAAACAAGGTCATAGCGGAACATACAGCACAAACACCCGCCCGGGCGCATAAACACCCGCACGGGAAAGGATGGGAAGGGGAAACACAGCAGGATGGACAACACACATGGCAAAATGGGCACGGGGTGGGGGGGGAACCCAGGGCCAGGGAAGCAGGGGCACCAATGTCCGACATTGGGTGGGGGCTCTCGGGGCTGGTGCGTGAGGGGGGGGCAGTTGGTTGCCAGGTTGCCTCCTCCCCACGGCCCTCCCCCCCTCCTGCCGGCCCGCCCTCCCCCATTGGTGCCCCTGTCCCACTGGACTCCCCCCCCCATCTTGCTCCCCTTACCCGTTTCCAGGGTGCCTCCTCCCCCAGGCCGGTTGACGTCTCCAGGGCGGCCTGTCCCAGCTGCTGCTGCTGCTGCTACTACTCTCCCTCCACTGCCTCCATGTGCAGCACGACCACCTCCTCCGCCTGCACCGCCACCGCCTCCACCTCCACCTCCATTGCTCTCTTGCCCTCCGCTCTCCTCTCCCTTCCGCCTCACTCCATCCCGCCACGTCCCCTGCTGCCGGGTGCCCTTTAAATCTCCCTCCCTGGCCTGTGTTGTTGCTCGTTGCCTGGCAGCGACATTGCGTGCTTTGTCCCCGGCTGGGAATCGTTTTGTTTGATTCTGGCCGGTGGTTGCCGTTCAGACGTTACGTTTTGTTGTTTCCCTGGTGGGGATTGCTTTGACCACCCTTTCGGAGATGGCCCAGGCCAGAGCTCCGGAAGGGTGGTTAGTTTTGTCCCCTGCTGGGGATTGTCTGTGGTGAACCTCTGGTGGCCACCGAACAGACATTCAGGGCCCTTTGACCCCGTCACGGGGTTGAGTGTGGTTCGCTGTGGTTGACTGTGATCTCGTAACGTCTGAAAACACCCTGAGAACTTATGCTATTGGCCACCTTCATTATCATTATTTTTAACAGTCAGGATTATGGAACTTTTATCAAAAAGCATGTACCGTCATCAGGTACAATGCAACCATCAGGATTAGAGACATTTACAAGGCGGAGACGTTTCAGGGGCACTTGCTCAGCTGAGTGACAAGCTACGGTACTTTAAAAATCTGCCCCTCTTTGTAAACCAAGAGGCAGGGACTGTGTGCGTTCCCGGTTCCTGGACACCTGCCTGAAGCCCTCAGTTTGGTGATTGTCAGAGATGGGACCCAGGGCTGGATGGACCGTTGAACTGGCCAGCACAGCAGTTTTCATGTTCTTATCAGAGACCGTGAAGTGCTTGGATATTAAAGTAGTGGGCGGGGGCAGATAAACCCTACGGGAAGGATTGGGACAGCGACAGGCACGGATTTGTCCTGCTAGAGGAAAGCCCCACAGGGCAGGACTGTGCTGATGTGACAAAAAGCCTGTCTCTCCTGACCCTATTCCCCTTGCCACCCTCCCACCCCATGGAGGTGATGCCCCAGTGACTCGGTGCAATTCCTACTTAGCATACAGACGGGATGGAGCCACAACTAGCCAGAAACCCACTTGGCTGAGTCATTCATGTATAAATGTATCCCCCAAAGTTACCTCTGGTTAATGTATAAATACTTTTTTGCACATGGTGTAATTAGCCTGTGGAACCCATTGCCACAGGATGCATCTGAGCTGATGCACCGAGTGAAATTCAAGGAAGGTCTGGGCATCTTTAAGACTGAAAGGAGTATACGAGGCTACAGCAGCCAGTGCTACCAACTGTTTTGGATGGGAAAGGTAAAGCTAGAGGCAGCCAATGGCTGCTCAGGGCTAAGGTGAGGCTTTGACAGAGGCAGGAGACTGGGTTGGAGAAACCAAAGGGCTGATCCAAGCAGAGAATTCCTGTGATTCTTCTAGTGGGCCTACACCTTGTGGGCAAACCCTGCACAAGTCAATGTAAAAACACAATCTTCAATGCCCCCTGCATCTCCCGAGAGGAGGCTCAGGAATGTGTTACTAAGCAACCCTGACTTGTAACTAATTTCTTGGTGCAAAGAAATTTGTTATGGTCGCTCCAAGGAGGGGGGTGAAGAAAAGTAAAGAACACGAAATAGAAATTCCATCTTTTGTAATTCCCAGATCTTTCAAAATGTTTGTTAATGGAGCAGAACATGCCCGGATGGATTTCTCTCTGCGGTTTAGGTAAAAATCCATCTCGAAAAGGAAATACATCATTCTGTGAACTGCTGGAGGGGGGGCGGGGGGAGGTTTGAGGGGAATTCTCTAACACACTGTTGCTGGCTAAGAGACATCAATAATCCCTTCTTGGGGAGAGTTTCTCAAACTCACAGCCTGAACCCTTTCTGTTACCGGATTAGACTCTCGCCTGGCTCGCACCATGGGGATCCCGGAGACAGATTTTCATGTGCTGAATCCTAAACCGGGTCCAGATTCTCAGAAGCATTATGCACCTTTGTGACACCCTGCAGCCAGATGTTCAGAAGAGTTCCATTCATTGGGGGAACGAGAGCTGAGCGTTTATCTCGAGACGTTGGCAGGACAATCCCCCACCATTCCCTGAAGTCGGAGGTGATGCTTGTGGTTAAGGGTGCGTGTGTGGAGGCTCCCATCACTGATGGGGTGCATCCAACTCTGGTCCCTCGAGTTCGGAGTCTGGGGGTTCTCCTCACAGCTGTGGCGAGGTTGGAGTGACTTTAGTAAGTTATATAGTCTGCCGGGTTCACTTCAAGGTGGTTATGACCTTGAAAGCCCTACATGACCTGGGCCCCACTTACCTGCGGGATCGCCTCCCACCCCCACCCCCCATGTCCTCGATCAGCCCCTGTGGTCATCCGGGGGTGCCCTGTTAGAGGTCCCCTGGGTTTTTCGGGGGGAGGGGGCACATTTGAAAGAGCATTCTCGGTGGTCACACTGCGACTTTGGAAATCCCTCCCGGCAGAGATTCGACTCTCTCGGGACCTCGCCTCATTTTGCAGACAATGCAAGAGCTGACTGTTTCGCCAGGCATTCAGTGAGGGGGGAGGGTTTAAGTTGGGCTGTTTTAATTGAGCTTTTAATGTTTATTTTATCTTGGATTTTATATTTGATTGTAATATATGTTTGTTGTACACCGTCCTGAGTCGCCGTATGGCAAATGGGGTGGTATAAAAATGCTGCAATAAAATAAATAAATAAATAAATAACAGGGAACAAAACAATATTCTGCCCTTGACTTTAATGGCAGAGGCGTGCCCCCTGAGAGAAGACACAAGAGGAGTAGGAGTTTGGGGCTTTTCAAATAACCCACTGAATATCTAAATAATTATTTGCCACTGAACTAAAGGTCCATTTATTCAATTGTTTATTTTGGAACTTAATTTTTTGAATTTGTTGCCAGAACATGTGGTTAAGGCCAGTAAACTCGGTATTCACCTGGTATCTTGGTATTCGACTCAGTTTTACTGAGTAACCGAGTAATTGTCCTGGTACTTGGCCCAGTACTTGGTAGGGGTGGGACACCGGGGAGAATACCGGTTACCAGATTTACCGGTATCGGATCTCCCCAGTACCGGATTTACCGGTATCGGCATACCAGATCTTTAACATTGGGCGTTTTACTGGTTTTTTTACATTGTGGCCGTTTATCTCAATGGCCGATCTGGTATGCCAGTACAGTAAATATCGAATTAATCCAATACACCCAAATACCGGCAATATCGGTTTTTGGGAGAACCAGAATTCCCACCCCTAGTACTTGGTACTCGGGTAAATCCTGAGATGGGCAACATAAGGGCCTTTTTCTGCAACTTATGGGGCTTTCCCTGGCCCTATATAAGGGAACTTGGTAAAATACTAAGAAAAATAAAACTGAGTACTGAGTATTTTCCCAGTACCAAGTATCAAGCCTTCAGCCGAGTTACCAAGGTCCGGCCGAACACTTGGAGCTGATCGTCAGAAATACTCACAATATTTTTTTTTTACGGTAGTATAGCTGAGTTTAAAAAAGGATTGGGTGAGTTCCTGAAGGATGGGTCCATTATCGACTATTAGCCAAGTAGGTAAAGGTATCGGGGAAGTAACCTTTGACGGTCGGAAGCTGAGAGTGAACAGGGAATGGATCACCCATTGGGTACCAAGCTTGACCACTGTCCGAGACAGGATGCCGGCTGCGCTTGATGGACCATTGGTCTGATTCAGAATGACACTGGCTATGTTCTTATGGTCACTTTTGCATTTCTTTCTTTCTTTATTTATTTAATACATTTATACCCCGCCCCTCCTGCAAACAGCTTGGGGCAGCTAACAAATTTCACATAAAAACATTTAAAATATTTAAAACCATAATTAAAAAAAAAAATCTTAACAATTAAAACAGGGAAGGACAAAAAATTATAACAAATAATAAAAGAGGGTAGGAGGATAAAACCCCACTAACCCACCCTCCCCAAAGGCCTGGGTGAACAGCCAGGTTTTACAAGCTCACCGGGATGTTAAAAGGCTCGGGGCCAGGTGAGCTTCCTCCGGGAGGGAATTCCAAAGGCGCGGCCCAGTCACAGAGAATGCCCTCTCCATTTAGGTTATGTTGTGTTACCGCTATGGGCGCCAGAACGACACACCGCCATATTTGGTGCATAATGAAATAACTGAAATAGATATTTGGTTCAGGAAACCAAGTGGAAGCTGAGTAGCAGTTGGTACCCATTTTGTGTGACCCAATTCAAAGAGGTGAAATTGTTGGCTAGGCCATTGGCTGCCAATATGCCTTTCAGCTGTAACTGGCAGCACCGGGAGTGACGTTAGGGTGTTTTAAACTCATTGCTCAAGTTTATAAGCAACATCTAACCCCTGCTTCCCTCAGTTAGGAAGGAATTAGAAAGAAATGTTCCCTCAGTGAAGCCTGTTCCCTAATTGCCTTCAAGGCCTCCCGAACTTTCCCTCTGAGGCAGCTGGTCCCAGTCAGATTCGGAGACAGGATATTGGACTAGATAGACCCTTCTCTGATCCAGGCTGGCACTTCCTTCGAGAGCACTTGGGAGCTGCATCTGGGGAGGAGTGAAGCCACCTGCTTCTTTTGTGGTGTCAGGGTTTATGCGGTCTCTTCCCGGGAGCCTCGGCACTTTCCCAAATCACTTTTAGGCCCAGCCGACAATGCCAGGTCCTACAGGGTGTAGCCACCTCCCTCCCTCCTGCTGTAGTCTTTGCCCACCGCAGGTCAGTGCTGAGGAGCACTGGACACGAGACGTCTAGCTCACACTACAGCAGAGACAAACAACAAAGCTGTAAAATGAATTCACACACTTTGGGTTTGTCTGGAGTGACGAACTGGATATGAATAACAATTCCCCACTAGCTCCCCCTCTGTACATAGTGCAGACACAGACTGGAGTGGAGCGCCCCAGCAGGGCCCATTCCCCCCTAGCTCCCCCCTGTACATAGTGCAGACACACACTGGAGTGGAGTGCCCCAGCAGGGCCCATTCCCCCCTAGCTCCCCCCTGTACATAGTGCAGACACACACTGGAGTGGAGTGCCCCAGCAGGGCCCATTCCCCCCTAGCTCCCCCCTGTACATAGTGCAGACACACACTGGAGTGGAGTGCCCCAGCAGGGCCCATTCCCCCCTAGCTCCCCCCTGTACATAGTGCAGACACACACTGGAGTGGAGTGCCCCAGCAGGGCCCATTCCCCCCTAGCTCCCCCCTGTACATAGTGCAGACACACACTGGAGTGGAGTGCCCCAGCAGGGCCCATTCCCCCCTAGCTCCCCCCTGTACATAGTGCAGACACACACTGGAGTGGAGTGCCCCAGCAGGGCCCATTCCCCCCTAGCTCCCCCCTGTACATAGTGCAGACACACACTGGAGTGGAGTGCCCCAGCAGGGCCCATTCCCCCCTAGCTCCCCCCTGTACATAGTGCAGACACACACTGGAGTGGAGTGCCCCAGCAGGGCCCATTCCCCCCTAGCCCCCCCCTGTACATAGTGCAGACACACACTGGAGTGGAGTGCCCCAGCAGGACCCATTCCCTCCTAGCTACCCCCCCCCCTACATAGTGCAGACACACACTGGAGTGGAGTGCCCCAGCAGGACCCATTCCCTCCTAGCTACCCCCCCCTGTACATAGTGCAGACACACACTGGAGTGGAGTGCCCCAGCAGGGCCCTTTCCCCCCTCCCCACCTACATAGTGCAGTGCAGACTCTGGAGCACCAGTATAATGTGCTCCCAGTGACCAGTGCCTGACACAAGCTGAGGCCCCACATTCTGCCCAAGTTGCAGCTTCCCAAGGGTTTGCAAAGTGCCCTTCCCCACGATCCTGCAGCTCCATCTGCTCAGCAGTTTGGGAAGTTGGCTCTATCGTCTGAGCAGGGTAGGACTTGTGTGTCTGTGGTCTCCTGCCTGCCCTGTGAACCTACTAACCCCGGTGCGCAGTGGGGTTTGGAAGGAAATGCTAGAATCCAGGGCTGGCTGCATGTGAATGAGTCCAGGAGAATCTCCAGGCCAGACTGTGTTTCCCTGGGAGAATCCCAGGGCTCCTGTGTCTGGAAACGCCAGCAGTTGGAGCATTTGCACGGTGCCGTCGTGAATGCCCTTTGCTCTTATGGAGGACACCCTAGTCTGCAGGGGTGTCAGAAGAGGCAGGTCCCTGGCTTCTAGCAGACAGGCTCCCCTCCCCTTCCTTTTGCAGGGTTATTAATCAATGCTGTGTCCTTCGCTGCGAACTCAGTGTAGGTTTGTGTAAACACATGTACGGTTTGACCTAGCAGAGTTGCTGCTGCTTTGCCAGTTGATCAGAGATGATTGATTGGTTTGCCCGTGCAGTTAGTGCTGTGACTTTTAATGGGACATTTTCTCAAAAGGAATCTTCTGGTCGTAGTTAAAGCCTCTGAAAGGAACTTGCATGAGAAAACAGTGTGAGAAATGCTGGGGGGGGGGGGATTGCAGAGAAGAGAGAGGTTTTTCTCTTCAGCTAATTATGGAGATTAGTTAGCAGGATGATGGAAAATAAAGACATGTAAAGCATCGCCCCAGAGATCCTCTCTCTCTCTTTGCTGTTTTATCATTCCAGCTGGAATCATCGCCCATTTCGGTCTAATCGCTGCAGCTTAAGTTGTTAGGATAATGACTGGTAATAGCGACTTTTGTAAAGCAGAAATGTTCGGTGCAGGGGGAGAATGTCCTGCACCTGTTTGGAGCCCACCCCCCCAAACCAACCACCTCCAGCTGCTCAGGCAGAGAGAGAGAGAGAGAGAGAGAAACTCTCCTGCCAAGGCTTGTGGCCAAGGGTCATTTCTCTGCAGCCACACATGGGTCAGAGGAAACAGCAACTCCTCATCAAGTCAATGGTGGGGAGAGAGGGGTCTTCTGAGCTCCTTCCGACCCGAAAGGCAGATGCTCTGGGTGGGACTGCAAGGAGGGGTGGCATCATTCCCTCCTGGAGTCATTCCTCTCACAGGGACTCTGTCGGGTCAGGGAAAGCAGTGTGGCCTGCTGGAACCTCATGGCTGGAAGGAAGCCAGAGCAGCTGGGAAGACCAGTCTCTGCTGAGCTCACCAAGCTGGTGGCTACAGAAGGGGTCGCAAAGTGGGATTGTAGGAGGAAATGAGGCGTTCAGACAAAAGTCCCAGATACAAATAGCATCGCTGGGTGTTTGGGCCTGAGAGAGGGGCAATGCCCCCCCCCCCCGCCGGCCCCTTAGAACAGTGTGACCTACCCCTGCTGAGCCCCGCTGAGCCCGACTGTCCCTCATCATGGGGGCGTGTGCGAGGGGCACATCCTTACACCCCCGGCAGGAACTTGGGTTGGTCAGGAGCCGAGCAAAGAACCAGGAAGGGCCAGGTTGGACTGGGCTAACTGAGGCAGGGACCCCCATGGCGCTCCTGCCCAGTTCTCGGTCACACTGCCTGCTCCGGGCATTGCATTGCTGGAGCGAGCCCATTGGAAACCTGTGGCCACTGGGCTACAGAGGCCTGGGGTCATGGGGTGTGAGCCCCGGTTCACCCCACACCAGGCTTGTTGTGACAGAGAGGGAGATTGGGGGGAGGCCCCGACCCCCATCAGAGGGGCCCCGCGGAGCCACAGCAACAGCCCAGTTGAATCACTTAGGAACGCTCGGCTACATTCCCATTAGCATGTAATGAAACCCTCAAGTTATTAACAAACGATAATGGTGGTGTCTGGCAGCACCGAGTAATGGAAATGGGATTAGCTTAATAAGCTTAAAACATCACTAAACGTATTCACGCAGCGGGCACTGAGTCCTCTTTCCTTGGAAACATGCCTTGCTCATTTTCCATGTACGCATCCCGGCCAGCGTCAAGCAACAGAGTGGCAGAGACAAGGGAAGAACAGGACACAGGCCCTTATCTGTGGGGAGGCGGGATAGAGGGGGCTTCCCCTCCCACCCATGTTCTGGGTGCTGTGGCAAAATGCCCTTGCCCTGGCACAAACCGTCTCTGACCCCCCTTCGCTGAAACTGCCAGCCTGGCTCAGCCAACGCCCGGCCGCACCAAGCACCTGTTTAGGACTTCCTCATCCCTGGAATTCCCGAGGTGGGGGGACTCTACACCTGAGACAGGTGACATAGGATGAGCGAATCCTAGAAGGAGAGGGGCTTCTGGGTTAAAGCCAGCTGACCCTCCTGGACAAATGAGAACGAAGGTCAAGGATGCCTTAAAAGGACCAGCACAGGCAATTTCTCTCTCTCTCTCTCTCTCTCTCTGGACTCACTGAACGGCTGTGTGGCTGGGGTCCTTCCTGCCTAGGGCACCCACATGGCCTGGATGGCTTAACAGCAACTTTGGCCTGGCCAGAAGAACTTTGGCCCCATAGGAAAACCATCCCCTATGGAGAACTGATCAGCACCCCTGTGAGTGCTGCTAGTTACAGTTATAGGGAGACGCTTTCTAAACGGGCTACTATGCCCACAGATCTGATTGATTGCTCAAAGGGTTATCACCCCTAGTTCTAGGCTTTTATTCCTTTTTGTCTTATGTACCAGTAAAGACTAAGTTTTCTTTTTACCCTACTGGGTGTGTGTGTGTGTGTTATTGGCTGCGCAATAAATGCCTCCTTTGGGCCGGGTGGCCAAGCCTCGCTACTAAGGCCAGGAAAGGGGGAAATCTACCTATTTGGCATGGGGACAACAGCTTTGGGAACCAAGGGAAGCCTCCTGCGGGTAGCTCTGGGGATCTGCCTCCAACACAGTGGAGGAAATCCTAGGAACAGAGTGCCAGGAAAGGGGAGTGCTTTTGGGAAGCTGTGAGGCTTATGCCTTTTGGGATTCACATGTCTTGGGTGGTGTGAATGCCCTCTGAATTATACCCAAGTGGTGGCAGCAGAATACTAAGGGTTTTGGGGGGTTTGCCAGCTGTGGGAACCCCTGGTCAAAGATTTGGAGAAACACAGTGAGGTGGCTGTCTCAGCTGTATAGCGCCCCCTACTGGCATTTCGTCACAGGCCCACCTGGCCTCCGCTACAAAGCAGGTCATCAATTGTTTAAACAGAAGGTGTGTGGGGCCACGAGGAGTCTACAGATCTGGGGATGAGGCTGCCCCTGTGCTGCATGCCCAGAACCAATGGACGGCCCCTGTCGGAGTCCAGAAAGGCGGCAGGAGGCATTAGTATGTTGCATGCTGCAGTCTAGGCCGATCCCAGGCCCCACAGATTCCATGCTGCAGTTATGCTCACCGCCGTTGTCAGGACATACTGCTGCACGGAAACCACAGGCATGTGCGTGGGTGGGTGGGGGGATCCGCAGGGCGTGGGATTTGTAGTGAGACCGTGAAATCTCTGTTGCGTTATTGTAACACGATACACACAGAATTCCTGCCTCTGGACCATTCTCCCTTCCTGCTGCATCAAGTTCCTTGGCAGGTCAGTAGGTTTGATGGGGGAGAAACGGGGCACAGGTGAACACTTCCTGGAGCAAGAAAGAGATGGAGCAGACTTTAGAGATTTGCTTGGGGTTGGTTTGTTTTCAAACCCAAGGAAGATGGTTTGGTCACAGATTTTCCTGCTGGTGGGAAAGAATGTTTGTTCCAGCTCAAGTGAAGACTTTGCAAGGGAACTTGCTTTGAAGTGAAATGGGGACAGGGAGCAGGGTCAATTAGAGCTTGTAAAACCTCTGAGTACTGTTGCTGGCACAGCGACACGATGAGTCAACAAGGGCAAGAGTCGACTCTTCAAGACTGTGAATCCCCCTCTTCTTTCTCTGGGTTCCCAGCCTGGAGCTTTGGGGTGCTAGGCTAGCACGGCAGACCAGGTAACAGCTATTTTTGAAATTGGCCTGTAATTTACAAATGCACTCTAGTGTTACATTACTGCAATCAGGCAGTTCATAAAATGCAAAACCTGCCATTGCGGTCGGACAATAGCTTGGTGGGACGTTTTGAGTCTCCAGTCATTTTCAGAGATGATTCGGAGAGGATGAGAGGCATGACATGTTTGCAAGAACCTCTGTCAGTCCTTGGAGCAGGAGTGGCGAATGGCAGCAGCAACCATAACACAGTCGTTCCTTTGCCTGACCTGCCTGGTAAGATGTGTAAATATGAAACAGGAAGAGAATCTGACAAAAGGGATGTTTCGAGGAACAATCTGGACTCACTCCAAAACAGACACCAAGTAGACGTTGGCTAATGAGTTTGTAAAATCAGAGACACGTTTATTTACAGAAAAGGAGTGGAGGAGGGAGATCTGAGGGAGAGCTTGGCGTCGGGAATGACTCTCCTGAGAACAAACAGGCAAGGACTGCCAGACTAGAAGCATCTATGGAAACCAGCCAAACTTCTTTGGTGAACGTCCTAGGGCGCAAGCTATTCAGAGAAACAGCTTCACAGCATTGCCTCTTTCCTTGAAAGAGTCTGCCTGTGTTTGGAACAGCTTGAGGGAGGAGGAGGAGCAGCAGCACGACAGGCGCTGTGCGGCAGTGGCTCTAAGAAACAATGGGCTTTGGCACCAGGGCGGGGGCCGGGAGTTCATCCTGCAGGCGAGCAGGAGGCAGAGAATGGCTATTGATGAGGCACCGCCCTGGAGGAGGCGGGTATCCCGTCCAGGTAGCCAGTTGGCTGGCACCAAAGACCAAGCCTCTAGATTCTTCACATCAAACCCCTTGGGTTTATTCATCATGCTGTTTACAGTATTGACGTGCAATTTCGTATGGTTTATAAATTACAAAAACGAGTGGAGCCCCATTTTTTAAACTAAGGTAACAAAAACGAATGACTAAGCAAATGGCATTTGTTTGATTTCATTTGTTTTCGTTTTTTGTTTTATTTTATTAAAAATAAAAAAAATCACCACACAGTCACAAAATGGCTGCCCCAGCACTTGCATGCCCTTTCCCAAAATGTGCCAACAGTGCCGGTGCCTTTTTGGAAAAGGACCATGCATGCATGGAATGGCCCTGGCAGCCATGTTCTGCATGTGCAACGATTTATTATTTTTTTAAATATATTTTTAATCAAACAAAAAAATTAAATGAAAAAGGTAGAGTCATCTTCAACCCCCCGCCCCGCCCCCCTCCAATGAATGGGTTTGTTGGAAAGAAAACGAATGATGTGCCTTCTGTGCAGCCCTAGTTTACATCTCTAGCCTGCCCTGCCCCGAATAAAGGCCATACTGCGTTGCCTCGCCTCTAGAAAAGGTCACACTCGGGCGTTGGCAGGGAGCAGCCGCCACCGAGAGCCCCTTTCTACTAGGGGGTCCACCAGGCCCCCAATGTCGCTTTCATCTTTTGTTATTGTTATTAACGACAATGTTGTTTTCGTAATCGTTATCGGTACCGTTTCAAACAAAGATTTTATTTTTGGTATCGGTATCATTATCGATTCCCATGCGCAACTAATATCTATCTAAATCTAACGGAGACAGGGGAAGGGAAAAAGAAAACTATCTATTATCTAATCAGTTATCTATATAACTATTCTAATCTAACCGATACGTCTATAATATATATCTATATCTAATCTATACTACCCATCTCTATATAATGTACAAGGGGAGAAGGGCAGGGAAAGGGAGTTGGGAAAATGCAGGGTATGAGGAAGGAAAGGTATTGGTGATAATACAATGAGGACTAGGGAAGATTTTTTTGTGTGCAAGCACCACAGTTCTGTAAACACAACTTGACAAGCCGAGCTCTCACAGAACGGAGAGAAAAGGCCTGGCCCTTCCATTATAAAGGGTTGCAGTGCCCTCCCCCAGAGCCCCCTGATTGGTTGTGGGAGGCAGCAGGCATTGAGCAATCACAGAGTCCCATGAGAGTGCTGGGGCCTGCTTGCGCTGCTCATTGGCCAGCGATACATCCATCAGATACTGCTGAGCTGCTCGCCCCTCCCTGTTTAGACTCCGAGATATCTGCTCCCTCCTCCCCTCGCCACGTTTTCCCTCCAAAACCCAACTGCCACAGCACGAATAATAACGACAACGATAACGACATTGTTTTTGTTTTCGGTGTCAGTATCAGTATCGTTACCGTTATTCTCGGTTGTCATTTTTGTTATCATTCTCATTATTCTCGGTTGTCGTTTTTGTTATTGCAATAACGAAAACGACAATTTTCGTTGTTATTGTAATAACAAAACCGACATGCACACCCCTACTTTCTGCATGCTCTTCCTGGATGGATTCGATGTAGGCAGGTGCTCAGGCTGACCCCAGGATCACGGTGGGGTGCAGGGGAGGAGGTATCCTTCAGATACACGGGACACAGGGTGTTTTGACTACTAATTATTTTTCTTGGCAAAGTTGTGGGGGAGGCAAAGCAGGAGGGGCCAAACTTCCTGCTGGCCTCCATGGTTATGGGTGTGGCTAGCTGCTGCTCACCCCGTATCCTTAAAGTCCTCAGTAGGCCCTGAGTGAGATGTAAGTCCACGCTCTGTGGTGCATCGGCCCCTGCACAGGTGTGAATGTCACCCGTTCCATCGCCAAGTTGGGGAGCAACCAATGACATACTGATCTTGGGCAACCGGCCACAAGCACCATCTCCCTGAAGACAAATGCCCTGCTTTGGCCGAAGGCTCCTTGTCTTTTGTTCTTTCCCCATCCTTCCAGGTCAGCTCTAGGGAGGCATCAAACTAAGGTCAACCAGTCAGTCTTGGGATCCCAGGATTGATTGCTAATGCAGGGTGGGATCGATGGCAGGATCACTTTTCGCTAGTGTCAGGGACCACAGGCTTGGGTGTGTGTGTGTGGATACAGAGAGTCAGTGCAAGATGAGGTCCCTGAAAACATGGTGGGAGAGTTGGTGCAGGATCAGGATCCAAGGTCCAGGAACTAGTGCGGGATTGAGATCCAAGGGTCACGGCCAGGATCAGCACACGTACTGAGGGGAAAGCAGGCATAGACGAGGCAGGACTGGATAGATGGATGAGACAAGGCAGAACTGGCACCATGCAGAGGCAGCTCCCCTGGCGATCACACGTAGGCGGCTGAGAAAGTGTGCTGGGAAAGAGAAAGTGTGCTGGGAAAGAGAAAGTGTGCTGGGAGGCCCCTAGCAGCAGGTGGGGTGCCCCCTAGTGCCCGGTCGGAGCAGGCCAAGGGTAGAACAGCTGGTGTCACCAGAGGCTAGGGGGCAGCCCGGGCATGGGGGCAGTGTATCTGCAAGGCTCAAGGAAGGGAGCCCGATGAGGAGGCCGGCGAGTTCCACCTGCATGCTCTGAGGGCTTAGCCGAGAGAGTTGGCAAGCGATCCTGGAGGGGAGGCAGCCGGGGACAGTAGCCAGCTCAGTCCCTGCTGGAGGGGGCAACAGGGAGAACCCAGCACCATGCAGGGAGACTGTTGCCTGGGCAAGGGGGCCCAAGGCAGAGGGGATTACCCAGGGCAGTGGGGCCAAATCCCGAAGTAGAATGGCTGATTGTCTAGCCAAAGTGAGATGTAGGTGGGGCTGAAGTAGGAAGTAAGCCTTGAAACCCCAAGGGGGAGAAGAGGAGGCCTGGGGCAGGGAGAATGCCCAGCCCAACCTCCAGGCCCTTGATAGAGGAGGCCAGTTGCTAGGGAGAGCAGAGAGGAGAAACTGGGAGGCTACGGACCCTTGTCCTGCAGCCGGAGGTTTGAGAAAGGAGTAGGCAACAACTGTGTGTGTGTGTGTGTGTGTGTGTGTCATGAGCAGGTGACGTCCCAGAGACCCAGGACTCTGAACTGCTACAGCCCAAATGCAGCAAGGCCATCCCTCTGGATGGGGGGCACAGACTGTGTTAACGTCTTGCTCAGGCAGAGGCCAAAGCCCCATGAAGCCCCATGGCAGACTGTCCTCACCGGGAACTAATTCCCCAAAGACAAACAAGTAACACCTGTGACCGGAGACATCCCACAGAAAGGAGAGAGCAGCGAGTGCCGCGCGTGTAAAGGAAAAGTCGTTCTCCTGCTGAGGGGGGAGCGGCCAGAGGACCGAGCAGAAATCTGTGAGTGGTGCAGGGCCCGAAGGACATTACAGTTGGGCTGGGTCTTTGTGCATCATAGGGGCACGTCCTGCAGACACCGGGCCCCCATCGTAGCAGACGTGGAGTCCCAGTATCTGGTGGTTAGACGCACATGCCACTGGGATCAGAAGGGCAGGGTTCTCGGAGGGAAGGCCGGAAGGGCCGGTGGGAGGACACACTAGGTTCAGGGAGTGCAGAGCTCGCCCAAGGTGCATGGAGACACAGACGTTAAAAACAGGAATCAGGAAGCAACTGATGATCCACCCAGCTGTGGCTCCTGGCTGGTCTTCTATACAGACCGGCAGCCAACCAGGAAGTTGACAGCGTGGAGTGAGGCAGAGGAGGGGCCTGGCTTGGCCGGTGCTGGGGGAGGTCTTATGGCTGCTGGCTAATCCTGGGCCCCAGCCAGCAGGAACTGGGGGTGCTGCAGAGCTTGTCCCAGCAGGCCTCCCGAGTACCAGTTCATGCCTGGGTCCTTAGAGCTAGCTCATCAAATCATCGCGTTGTCGAGCGCGGGATAAGCGCCCATCTGGAGCGCGGTTGCGGGGGGTGGGGTGGGTGATCTCTTTGATTCTCTCATTTTTTCACAGGAAATAGTGCACTATATCAATTGCTGAGCAAATTCGGTTTGACTGCAGAGCGTCTCATTGATATGGCAGGCCTATCGCAGGATTATATCAGGGGCTACAAGGTCATTGCCTTTGATGTTAAGAAAGGCAGTGAGGAAAAAAGAAAGGCAGGCCAGTCTGTGCAATAAATCAAAGATAACTGTGGTTTTTCTCCCCTCTCAATCCCATCCCAAAAGAGGCTCCAGCCTCAGCATCACAAACGTCCTCTGACTATAAACAGGGCTGTCAACCCGTTACAAATTCTAGCGCTAATTAATCAGTTCAGTAAAAAACGATTGCAGAGCTTCAATAGCTTCATACTGCACAAGCTGGGGGGGGGGGGGTTGTTACAAAGTTATTTTCAGGTTTTAAAAATGCAATTTTATTTTCAAAAAATTTTATTTAAAATATTTGTAAATAATTTTTTTTTTATCATTATGGTCTCTATTTTAATATATGAGCAATGCATTGATTAATTTGTTTGACTAGTCTATTCATGCTCTCAGTCCTAATTATCAGTATTTTTTTTATAAATTCAATTGCCTCTGTGGTTCTTGCAGTCCCAGGTGCCTGTATCTCATGGCCCTTGCTTTGCAAAGAGTCACAAGAGGAGCTTAACTTTGCCACCAGGAGCCATAGACTAGACTTCACCCACAAATAAACCACTCATCGCGCCCTCAGGTTTGCCACTAAATTACTGGCTAATCCAGTTTTGCAAATAAATTTAAAATTTCTAATTCATTTTCCAAATTTGTACATAGAAGTTTAGCCTCTTCGAATTATTCTATTTAAATTTTCAATCATGTCAAAATTTGATGTTTAAAATACATCTACACTTCAGCAGCCCTTAAAGAACGTGAGCCGTGTCATATTGCGTCAGACCAGTGGCCCATCGAGCCGAGCATCCTGTCTCGGACAGCGGCCAATCTCAGTCACTTTGGAGAAGCCTCCAATAGGTCACAATGGGGTGATCCATTCAGGGCCGGCCCCAGGGTTTGTGAGGCCATGTGCGAAGTCTTGGTGCGGGGCTTAATTTGCATAATTAGGCCCCACCTAATTATGCAAATGTGTAAATTTACATTTACTCCCTCTGGACAGGAAGGATTCCCATTCTCCACCCCTCTGAGCAGCCATGAAGAAGATGGCCTCCACGTACTTCTCTCCTCCCCCCTCCCCCAGTTTGGCACCCCTTGGCTGCCTTACCTGGCACTCAGTCAAGCAGTCATAGACAAGCATGACTTCCCAATGCTTCCCCCACCTCCCCAGCCCAGCGTCTATGATCACTCCCCAGGAGTGGTTCCACTGTAGGGGCAGCCGAACGGGCAGTGAGACAGGCACAGAGAAACTGACTATGTCTGCTGCCTTACTGGAGGAGGAGGGGAAGCTTAGCCAGCCTGGCCTCCAAGGCTTGTTGCTTCTTGCTGCTGGAGCTGCCTGTGCCTCGTGCACGCATGCGGTGCGACTGGTCCAGAGTCGCTACTATCAAACACACAAGACACCCAAAATGCAGCCACCATATTAAGTGCATTATACAGTGAAAAAAGATATATATATAACCAGTTCAGTTGTGCCCCCATAATCAATTCATGCTGCCCCTACACTATAACCAATTCATTTGTGCCCCTGCCCCCCCATATGATCCATTCACACTGTCCCCTACCCATATGAATTGATTATATGGGGGGCACAAATGAACTGGTTATGGGGTGAGGGTTTAAAGACAGTATTCCTGTTAGCATTAACTTTATTAAGAAGAGTTAGTGAAATAGCAGCCATAATAATCTCAGAACCGTATTTGCAGATTTTCCGAGATAGAATAGATATTGCATTACATCCTAAATTCCTACCAAAGATAGTATAAGTAAGACAGTTGTGAGAATGTGGCCCTTTATACACAGGCCCTTCCCAGCCATGAAGACGCAGATTTCTGTGTGTTCATGGGTGGGGGAGTCCAGTGTGAATGATGCATCACACGTGCTCCATGCATGCGCACGTCCGCCTAACACACATCCCCACTCACCACCACCCACTCGTCTCCATGCATGGAGCAACCAGGGAAAACAGGTGGTTTCTCCATAGGTGCAGATGAGTGGGGGGTGAGTGGGGATGTGTGTGTGGCCATGTGCATGCCCCGCCAATGCACCAGCATGCTCAAGGACCCCCTACTCAGCAGAGCAATGTAAAAATGGTCTATGAGGAGTCATTCGAAGATGAACAGAAGGTTGCTGTCTTGTAAACAAGGTTCTTCAAGATGGCTCCTGACATTCTCACAACACCCACGCTTTCATCCCCGTGTGGAATTTTCTTATATTCCTAGAAAGGGTTGGAAGGAACTGTCATTCTGAGGGGGAGAGTGCTTTTTATACTAGAGGATCTCAAGACCATCATTTGGTCTGCTATTTGAATAGGGTGAGCATGCACAACCCAGTTGTGAGAATGTTAGGATTCATCTCCAAGAACCTACTTTACAAGACAACAACCTTCTGATCAAATTTGGGGAGGAGTTGTTTGTAAACAAACAGCTTTATCTCCCTGTCTAATAGGGTGTCCTGCTGCTTTTCCTACTGCTGCTGCAGCAGCAGCAGTACTACAAGCAGGCAGAGGCAGGTGGGGAATGAGGACCAAAGTCAGGGAGGGGAGGCAGAAGAACTTACTGGGGGAGAAGCTGGCTGCAGCCTGCCTCCCAGCCAGGGAAGTGAGGAACCCCAGGTGGCCATGGGGCTATGTGTGGCACGTCACACATGTGGCACGTACCTGGGGCCGGCCCTGAAGGGGACATGATAGAGGTTGATTAAAATTTGAGTGGTGTGGAACAAGTAGATGGG
>QEPC01010882.1:573621-593904 GCA_003113815.1 Sphenodon punctatus
GTGAATTGATTATATGGGGGTGCAAATGAACTGGTTATGGGGTGCGGGTTTAAAGACAGTATTCCTGTTAGCAATAACTTCATTAAGAAGAGTTAATGAAATACCAGCCATAATAATCTCAGAACCATATTTGCAGATTTATTTTCCAAGACAGAATAGATATTGCTTTACATCCTAAATTCCTACCTAGGGTAATATAAGTAAGACAGTTGTGAGAATGTCGCCCTTTTTACACGGGTCTTTCCCAGCCATGAACACACAGATTTCTGTGTGTTCATGGGTGGGGGAGTCCCGTGTGAACAACGTGCTGCACGCGCCCATGGTGAGTGGGGGTGCATGCGCACGTCCGCCTAACACGCATCCCATTCCCCACTCACCCCTCACTCGTCCCCACGGACGGAGCAACCGGGGGAAACGGCAGTTACTCCGTGGGTGTGGATGAGTGGGGATGTGTTTGCGGTCGTGTGCACACCCCGCCCATGCACCGGCGCGCCCAGGGACTCCCCACCCAGTGGAGCCGTGTAAAAATGGCCTGTGAGGAGCCACTGAACATGGCGAACCGAACTCCTTCCCTCCCAATCCTTCCTCTCCCTCTTTCCTGTCAATTGCCATCGACGGGGCCTCTGTCCTCCCTGTCCCTCAAGCCCGTAGCTTGGGCTTCATCTTCGACTTGCACCTCACCTTCAAACCCTACACTGACTCCGTGGCCAAATCCTGCTGATTCTCCCTCCACAACATTGCCAAGATCTGCCCTTTTCTTTCCGTCTCCTCTGCCAAAACTCTCATCCACGCCCTAGTCATCTCATGCCTCGACTATTGTAACCTCCTCCTCGCTGACCTTCCCTGCTCCCAGCTTTTTCCCCTTATCTCTGTTCAAAACTCTGCTGCCAGGATCATCCACCTGGCCCATCGCTTTGACCATGTGTAGCCTCTCCTCTCCTCTCTCCACTGGCTCCCCCTTCCTGAGCATATTCTGCACAAGCTCCTCATCTTCACCTACAAAGCCCAAACTTGCTCCCCCCAACCTCTCTGGCCTGATCTCCCTCTGAACCCCTGCTCGAGCACTCCGGTCTTCTTCCATCCCCTCCCTCATCCTCCCACGCCTCCCCTGCTCCCCCAACCGCCTGCCTGAAACTCCCTCCCTGCCCTTGTCCGCCTTGCCCCCACCCTCCATGCCTTCAAGTCCCTTCTCAAAACCCACCTCTTCCGCTCCGCCCTTCCTAGCTCCTGCTAACCATCCCCACCCAGGATTATCCCCCACGTTATCTGCAAACTCCTGTTTACTGTAACCAAGCCAAGAACATGTACCTGAGTTCTCGCATCCTCATGAATGTCGCATCCCTTGTCTCTCCCTCTGTTCCCCCTTCCCTGTCTCCCCTACCCCTGTCTTTAGATTGTGAGCTCTCGGGCAGGGACCGTGTCTATCTTGTTTTTTGTAAAGCACCAGGTACATCGCTGGCGCTATATAAAGTAAGAAGAAGAAGAAGGAGGAGGTTGCTAGTTTGTAAACAAGGTTCTTTGAAATGACTCTGACATTCTCACCACCCACCCTTCCAGCCCGGCATGGAATTTTTTTCTTATATTCCTAGAAAGGGTTGAAAGGAACTGTCATTCTGAGGGGGAGACATTGCTCTTTATACTAGAGGAGTTTGAGACCATCTCATGGTCTATTATTTTAATAGGATGAGCATGCACAACCCAGTTGTGAGAATGTTAGGCGCCATCTCGAAGAACCTTCTTTACAAGGCAACAACCTTCTGATCACTCCCATGGGGAGGAGTTGTTTGTAAACAAATAGCTTTATCTCCTGGTCCCATCCGTGTCTCCGCTGCTGTTGCTGCTGCTGCTGCTGCAGGGCTACTAGGAGGCAGAGGCAGGTGAGGGAGGATGGGGACCAGAGCCAGGGAGGGGAGGCAGAAGAACGTATTGGGGGAGAATCTGGCTGCAACCTGCCCCCCAGCCAGGCAAGTGCGGGGCCCCAGCTGGTCGCAGGGCCACGTGCAGCCACACGTGCCACATGCCTGCGGCCGGCCCTGGATCCATTCACTGTTGTTCCCTCCCAGCTCCTGTCAGTAAGAGGTTCTGTCCCCCATAGCTACTTGGCTAATAGCTGCTAATGGACCTATTCGCCAACAACTTCTCCAATCCTTGTTTAAACCCAGCTACACGCCGGCCTTGACCACGTCCCCTGGCAACAAATTCCACAACTTAATTTGTGCTGAGTGAAAAAATACTTTCATTGATTTGTTTTAAATCTGCTACTTATTAGTTTCATGGGGTGTGCCCTAGTTATTAATTTATTATTATTATTATTATTAGCTTTTATGTAGCACCAGCGATGTACCTGGCCCTTTACAAAGAATAAGATCGACATGGTCCCTGCCCAAGAGCTCACAATCTAAAGACAGCGGGAGGGGAGACAGGGAAGGGGGATGTTCTAGTGCTATTTAAAAGGGTAAATAACCGCTCCCTATTAACGTGTTCCACTTCACTCATGATTTTATAAACTTCTTCCCTGAGGGGTCTCAGTCATCTCTTCTCCAGGCTGAAGAGCCCCAACCGCTCCAGCCTCTCTTCATACGGAAGCTGTTCCAGAGCCCGGAGCATTTTTGTTACCCTTCTCTGCACCTTTCCCAGCTAACTACTTTTTTGTGTGTGTTGAGCTGGGCGACCAGAGCTGCACACAAGACTCCAGGTGCGGTCGCACCATAGACTTATACAGTGACATTTTGATATTTTCAGTTTTATTCTCTATCCCTTTCCAAATAATTCCAAACATTTTGTTTGCTTTTTTGACAGCCGCCACCGCACACCGAGCTGATTCAATGTTTTGTCCTGCCATCTGGAAGCGCTCACCACTCCGCCGTAGACTAACTGCCGGTTTTGTCCTCACAGCTCACCGGCTCCGGCTCCGGCTCCGGCTCCGCTCCGGCTCAGCTGTCAGGTAGGCATGGGTGGGGTGGGGTGGGGTGGGGGGGAGTGTGTCCCTGCAGCCTCTGGAAACGCTCACCCTAAGTTCAATATAGATCCCACCTGCGTTTCCCCACGCTGTCTGTCGGGGGGGGATTTTACATTGGCCCAAGGGCTGGAGAGATTTTTCTCAGGCTGGCCAAGGGGCTTTTCAAAAAGTGGCCAAAACTCAGCTCCAACTACCAGCTCCGCCTGCTTAACTGCTGGTTCTGGGCTCTCGCTTGTGATTGGTTTTCCTAAATCAGGAGGGAAACTGCAGCCACAGCCTATCTGCCCAATTACTAATTGGTACTTGGTAAGCTTCCTAATTTATTTATTTATTTATTTATTTATCGATTTTTATCCCGCCCCTCCTGAAAACAGCTCAGGGCGGCTAACAATTTTAAAACATAAAAATACAATTATAAATAAAATTTAAAATACTCCTAATAATATTAAAACAGGGTTAGGCACAAAAACAATAAATAAGGGTAGGGGGAGATTAAACCCCCCTAACCCACCCACCCCCCTCCCCAAAGGCCTGGGCGAACAGCCAGGTTTTACAAACTCGCCGGAATGTTAAAAGGCTCAGGGCCAGGCGAGCTTCCTCCGGCAGGGAGTTTCAAAGGCGCGGCCCGGCCACCGAGAATGCCCTCTCCATTGTGGCCCCCCGCTTAACACAGGGGACCTCCAAGAAGGCACCCCCGGCAGACCGAAGGAGGCAGCTGTGGTCTGCTACAGTGCTGCTCACAGGCTCTCTCTCAGTTTGCTCTGTGTCTTCTCCTCAGTCTACCATGGACGCTTCCCCATTAGGTCATGTTTATCAATAGGCCAAGACACCTTCGCTACCCTCCAATCTTCGGGTACAGCGGCAGATTTTAGCAACAGGTTACAAATTACCAGTAGCGGGTCTGCGATTTCATACTTGGGGTCCTTGGAACTCTGGCGTGAATCCCATCTGGTCAGTTTGCTCTAGAGCCTTTCCCAGAGTCACGCTGATCTGTGACAGTTCTTCCGATTCAACAGTTCTGGTGCGAGGATCTCCCCCAACATCCTCAGCAATGAAGACCGAAGCAAAGAATTCATTCAGCTTCTCTGCAACGGCCTTATCCTCCCCGAGCCGGTGCCCCTTCCATCCCCTTGGTCATCTAATGGCCCAACCAACTCTCTAGCAGGCCTCTTGTGTCTGATGAACTTGGAAAAGTTTTTGTTGGTAGTTTTTGTCACTCCCCAAATTCCCTCTTGGCCGCCTGCCTTATTAGCATTTTACATCTAATTTGCCAGCGCTTGTGCTTTTAAAAATTTTCCTCATTAGAACTAGCTTTCCAGTTTTTAACGAATGCCTTTTTGGCTCTAGTAGCCTCTTTCACCTCCCTATTTAGCCATGCTGGCAGATGTTTGGTCCTCTTGCTATTTTTCTTTACTTGTGGGATACATTTAATCTGGGCTTCCAAGATGGTGTTTTTAAATAGTCTCCACGTCTCTTGCAGACTTTAATCCTTGCAACTGCTCCTTTTAGTTTCCCTCTAACTAGTTTCCTAATTTTTGCATAGTTCCCCCTCTTTACTGAGGTAGTTTTATTTGTCATTGTCCCTCCTATATTATGATCACTATTACCAAGTGGCTTCACCACTGTTACCCCTTGCAGCATGTCCTGCGCGCCACTTAGGACTAGATCCAAAGTAGCTCCTCCTCTCATTGGTTCTAGGACCAGCTGCTCCAAGAAGCAGTCATTTATGGCATCTAGAAATTCTACCTCCACATCACACCCCAAAGAGACATTCATTCAGTCAATATTAGGGTGGCAAGAGAGAGGCAAAAAAGAGAGGGAAACGACAAACTGCCAGCACAAGGAAGGAAAAGGGTCAGTACCGGGACCAGGATTGTTTAACACATTCATTAGTGATCGGGGGAAAGGGGTAAAGAGGGAGGTAGTTAAATTTGCAGATGACACCAAATTACTCAAGATAGTTAAGACCCAGGCAGACTGTGAGGAACTACAGAGGGGTCTCGCATGACTAGGTGAATGGGCAATAAAATGGCAAATGAAATTCAGTGTTGGTAAGTGAAGGTGATGCACCAAGGGAAAAATAATCCACACTTTCCATCCACGATGCTCGGTTCTGATCTGGGTATAACCACCTGGGAGGAGGATCTTGGAGTCATTGTGGATAGTTCCTTGAAGACATCGGCTCAGTGTGCGGCAGCTGTCGTCAATAAGGCCAACTGAATGCTAGGCATTATTGCAAAAGGAATAGAAGATATCGAAATGCTGCTGGATAGATCTTTGGTATGAGCCCACGCTGAACAGTGCATGCAGTTCTGGTCGCCCCATCTCAAGAAAGAGAGAATAGAACTGGAAAAGGCTCAAACAAGGGCTACAAGGAGGATAGAAGGGATGGGTTGACTTCCCAATGAGGAGAGGCTGAACAGGCTGGGGCTGTTTAGCTTGGAGAAGAGGCGATTAAGGGGGATAGGATAGAAGTTTATGAAATCATGAGCAGCGTGAAAAAAGGAAATAGGGAACTGTTGTTTGTCACAATAAGAGAACAAGGGGACACTCTCTGTAGTGAAATGGCAGCAGATTTAAAACAAACCAAAGGAAGTACGGTTTCACTTTGTGGACAATACCGTTGTGGAACTCATTGCCAGAGGAAGCAGTGAAAGCCAGCAGCAGAACTATCTTCAAACAGAAACTAGACAGATTCTTAGATGATAGAGTCATAAACACCTACTAGTTGGGGCTTAACCCCCTGGCTACCGGTCATTGGGAGCAGTTAGACTCAGCAGAAGATTGGTCACATCTCCATGACCTGTACTTGTACTTCTCTCGAGCTATTGTAACTGGCCACTGTCGGAGACAGGATGCTGGGCTTGATGGACCATTGGTCTGATCTCTTATGTTCTTATGAAAGAGCAGACATTGTGAGGAGTGAAACAGGCTGACAGTAGTTAGGGGAAGCACAACTGCAAGTGCTTTGCAGAATCAGGGCATTAGAAAGCCTGAAGTAGAGGGTTTTAAATGAAACAAACTACAGCTGGTGTGGAAGTGATGGAGACAGAGCAGTTCAGTCAATCTCTTTTACCAGACCAACTTCTCTTGGTGACAATGAGCAGCTTTGGAGCCACACAGAGCCCTTCCTCAGGCTATAGGCAAATCAGAACTAAATTTAAGCAACCATCACATTCTTTCTCCCCAACAGAATTTGGTCCAATAAGAGATCTCATCTGAAGAACTTTAACTCCCATCTCTTCCATTTGGGATGGACACGCCAGCCGCCCTCTCTCTAACTGAAGGGTGCGTGTTGCAAGGATCATCTCTGATGCGATGGCTCCGCTGTAACTGACTAACGCGACAGAATGGTGGGTATTTGGGTTTCCAAGTGAGTAATTGCCCAATTATAATCACTGTCATGAGAAATAATGGGCCAGGGAATTCCTTTGGGTGTCAAACACAAACTAACATCGGAAACACCAGGCTAAAAATGCTAAGAAGAAATTCTTTTAGAAGTTGCCACGTGCACTCTTTTAAAACATGTGTCAGTAAACAAATTACACAAAAAGCCTGTATCGATGTTTTCTAATCGCTGTATATGGTGACTCCATCGATATGCACGATGCATCCGCTTGGAAGTTGAAGATTATCCTGGTTTTAACATTCTTCTTCTGCATAAGCCTTTCTTGCAAGTGGAAGAGATAAGCCCCATAATGTACAAAACAATATCTCTTTAATTTGAACTAATGAAATGGGTGAGGCAAGTGTGTGTGTTTTAATGAGTGTGGTAGTGTATCCTAGGCTGTTTGGATATAACAGCTCAGAGGGGCCTGGCTGGCAGCTAGAAGCCTGCGGCGGTCGACTGTAATAAAGCATCAATGCTGTCTCTCATTGGGCCCATCCCACAATGCAGATGGACACCTGAGAGTCCTCTTCCTGAAACCAACGCAGCTACATGGGTCGAGGCCTTTGCACAAGCAGGGGCACTAACTGTTCAATTAACACCAACACCCTTGCACACACGGCCAGTCCATTTCCCTATTTCTCTGTTGGGACCTCCGTGTCCTTATGTGATCTTGGGAGGGTGATCTACATTTGCATGGAATCAGCAAGGCTGGGGGGCAGAATTCTCTGGTCCAGCTGTCAGGCACTGGGAAATGTGGGATGAAGTGAGAATTAAGTGGTTCCTAAGCCTTGTGGGATTTAAAGTGATGCCTGGGGTTTAGGTTCCCAGCACTTCTGTACAGGAATTAATTCCAACCAATCTGACTTACTTGCAGGTTGACAAGTTGGCTCGATGTTCTCAGTGGAGAAGGTTGACATTTGCTGGCAAGAGTCCAGCGACGTCACTGTGGGAAGGGTGTGAGCGGGCTTGGCCCCACTATGCATTCTTCCCCTGCTCGGTCTGAACTGGGAGGGTTGGAGCTTGGACTTAATTGGGGGGGGGGGCAGGGCTAGCCCCAGGAAATGTTCTCAGTAGGAATAAATCAGGGAAAGATCAGGGAAAGGCTGATATTGGGCATGTTGCAAACAAAAGCCATAAAAAGCTTGGATGATTTATTTGGATTTCATTCATGACTTTCCTGCCCGTGCCCCCCACTCTGGCCATCCTGCAGATTAAATCATGAGAACTCCGTCCTGTTCCATACTCAGCTGTAGAGAGGCAGGATAATCGAGGGCTTGGATTACTGGCTGGAGACTAGGGTTCATTGCCCTGCTCTGGGCTGGGGGGGCGTGGCTTCTGGGGCAAAAGGCGTGGCTTCTAGGTCCCGGTAATTCGTTTTTTTACAAGTGAAGCGCCGGTGTCTGCACTGGGGTCTGTGGTGACCCCGTTCCCAATATGCCATGGGATCTCGGACCAGTTGCCCCCAGTGGGAACCTGACCAAGGATTCCTCTCACTGTGCTCTCAGCCCGTCTGAACAGCGTTCTCTGAACCCCGTCAGGCAGGAGCCACGCGATGGGGGCCAACCTGGAGGTCTAAACCCCTATTTCTTATCAGTTAGATGAATCACTCTGATGTGCCAGGGTTTATTATCCCAGCTGCATTCAAGTTCTGCTGTGGGGGGATCTGGCCACCCTGAACATCAGATCCAGCCTGGGCTTGGCCTCTCCCTTATATTCCCTTCACCAAGGGCATGGCGACAACAGGGAAAGGATGAAATGCATATCCACAGCAAAATGGCGGTTCCCATTCTCATCTCGGTGAAATCGGGAATGGAGCGGCACCCATCAACTTCCCTGTTTTACCACTAAAGTGTCCTGGTTTCCTGGGTTACCGACTGGCAGGGCGGCTCTCTGAGCTCCGAGTAGCTGGAGTCTTGGGGAATTAGCTACCCTCGCCACAGCACCATGGTGTAGGCACTCGGTAAGCAGCTTGCTAGCCTGGCTACCTCTGGAAAAGCTTGACTTTCTCTTCACCCCTTGTAGCCCACCTCTTCAAAACCTCCAGCCTAGGGCTATCCAAGCTCTGCAGCCATTCGGTAGGCCCCCCCAAATATAACATAAATGATAGGCCCCCCTGGTCTTTACAGACATGAAAAGATCAGGCCTTATTGCTGCTCTGAAGTCCCAGCCACTCTCCAAGGTCTCGTCTGTAGCAAACGTTAGGCAGGTTTTCTCTCTGCTGCAAAGTGCTCTGTAGCCACCGCTCCGGCCTCCTTCACTCCACTCCCGACTGGGGGTGCTCCCCCTGCCTTTATAGCCAGCTGCAGCGCCTCAGCCGGTCACATGACAGCTTCTTTGCAAAAGCCTTAAAGGGCCAACACCCGGAACCCATGTAGCATAGGGTAGGGTTAACCCTTTCACAGCCCTTGCTTCCTGCTACACTGACTTTTACCACTTGCTGCGTTTCCCAGTGTAATACCGTAATTTCTGTCTGCTGCGTTCTCTGTTGACTGAGCTGGGTTGATCCAGCCTATCAGCAACACTGTTACTAGGGTTTCTTTTGTGCTTTGCTTCTAGCAGATGGAAACTGGAAGTAACATAGAAACTTGATAGTACAGAAGCTGCTTGACTCGACAGTAACAGGAAAGTAAAAGGAGAGTCGGTAAATTGTTGGTGAAAGTCTGGTATTTCAGGAAGTCAAAAACCTGTATCGGAAATTTGGAAATGGCCACGAATCTGATACCAGTTTTGAGAATTGCTCACAGCCCCGCAAAGCAATTTACTTACTCGTTTCTGCCCTTTCAGGTGGTCCATGCTCCTGGGTGTAACTGTCTCCTTTGCTACAAGGAGGAGGAATGGGGGCCTCACAAGCCACCTTTTAAACCAGGGCCCATTGCAACCCAACTGTGCCCCCGTACGTCAACATTATAAAGTGGGGGGAGTTGGCTGGATCGGTAGGAATGTACAATATGCCCAGGCTGTGTCTGAAGGGGCAGATGCAACATGCAGAAGCCAAGGCAGATGTTAGGAATGGGCAGTGAATTTACACTACTCTGCAATGACACCCACTTCCCTAAAACTGTCTTGTTTTTGTTTGGTGACACTAGAGGAGAGATAAACATTAGCCGCAAATATAAAAGGCTATTTACAATGGGCAACAAAGGGCTGTTCTGCTGCCGAGTAAAAACTCCATGTTCAGGAGGAGACGCAGCCAGGCATTTGAGAGGCTCCAGAGTCACTGGCGGCTCAGCCGGCTCAGGGCTAGAACTTCCCAAGAGTGAAAGCATTAGTGCTGGCTGAGCATGTGCCCAACTCGTGTTTATCAGCTCCAGTTTAAACTGGATCGATAGGCTACTTGATTGGGTGACAAGAAGCCAATGTAACGTAGGAACACAGCCAGTAGCCTGTGCTCCAGTCCTCCAGTGACCATAGAGATGTGGCAAAAGCATGAGAGAGATGGGCCCCAAGAGAGGGACAGGAACAATGAAACCTGGGACACTGTAGTGTAGTCATGGCTCGCTGCAAGAGTAACTCCACGCCTCACCATTCAACACTGAGTGAACTTTATGAGTGAAAACTTGGCTACTTGCTGTGTCGTCTCTCCTGCTTCTGACTTAAATAAATATTCTGAGAATGAGCTCGATTTATTTATTCAAATTTTTCTCCCACCCTTCCCATGCAGGCTCACTTTTAGAGTGGGGATCAGCACAAACCCACATTCCGCATGTCATGTGAAATCCCTCCCACTTGCTGTGTTCTGTCCCACCCCGGTGCAAGGGTTGGGCCATTGAAATGCAGGGGAATCAGCAGCTGTGTGAATGTGCAAGGAAAGCATTAAACAAGCATGACGAGTGTGTGTGTGTGTGTGTCCCCCATGGCTGCTTAGCGGGTGCGGCACTCCCGCGGAGCAGCCACTCAGGTGGAGTGCATGGGGGCAGATTCTAACGGACAGCCCGGCATAGCTACCATGGCAGCCACCACCCACTCCCCCTGCCGTGGACCATGGCCACGTCCTCTGCCCACAGTGCCTCTGAGTGGAGGACCGGCTGGCTGCCCTAGTTCATATGGGCACGGCTCCATTGCCACAGAGCTATTTGGCTTGCTCCGCACGGAGCACTCGGTATTTCTCGGCAGGAGTGGGTGCTCCAAGGCTCACAGAAGCCCGCATCCCCCCGCTTCCCTTTCAGACAGTTCAGATGAGCAGTGGGCTCCATGGCTCCTGGGTGGCCATGCGGGTGTCTTGTGCATTCACACAAACACTGGATCCCCTTCACAAAACCCAACCCACTGGGAAAAGCCACCCGGGCTGTGTTCCCCCTGTGCTCCAGGGTCTGTGTGAACGAAAAGGCATCTTCAGTATAAGGGCCCAGGGCGATCTAGTTCCACTGATCCGATCAGGCAGTAAACGCTTTGCCAACACATCCATTCAGACAGCGGCAATGGGGTTGCGAAGCATCAGGAGAGGGGAGATCCAGCCCAAGCTGATGTGGGGCCTGGAATCCCTCCGCAGACAATGCAGAGCCCCAGCTGCTCGGCCATTGGCAAGCTCTTTCCCCAGAAAGGAGAGCAGCAGCACGGAAGAAAGCACAGGGGGGTTGGCTGAAGCTTAATGAGCGGGCAATGAAGTCGGCTGCTGCTGGGGATGAGCATCTCTATAACCCAGCAAAGAGAAGGCAGGGCCGGCCACGGGCAGAGACTCTCTGAAACTCCCCAGTAGCAGCCGCTGCCGCTGCCCCATTCCTTCCCAGGGAGCCCTGAACTCCCTGGCTATTTTGGCTAAGTCGGGGTGTAGCATGCAATGGCCCCTTGGGCATCACCCCCACAGGTTTTTGGCCCCTTGGGCGTCACCCCCACAGGTTTTTGGCCCCTTCGGTGTCACCCCCACAGGTTTTTCAACTCTCCCTTCTTTTCTCAGTTAGAGGTATTTCCTTGTTCTTCTCAAGCCTGCCCCGAACATGCCTCACAGCAAAGCCCTTTGGATGAGGAAAGGCTCGTTAAAAACGTCCTCGGCGAAATAAGAGTCAGTCATTAGGGGGAGATGGATGGTGTTTGCTGAGCAGGAATCTGCTTCCTCACACGCTGCTGCAGCCCCCTGAAGGTGCTGACTCAGCAGAGCCTGCTAATGTGTCCGCCACGCACAACGAGAAGGTAAGGCCCCCTCTGTTTGCATTACATAATTTTAAAAGCAGTTTTATCCCAGTGGGAACTAAGGGTCTAAATAAATCCTGCTTCTTATTAAAAAATAGACATTTTAAAGAGGCAATTTCACATTAATAATGCAGCTATTGCTGGTTTATTATGCAGGTTAATAAGATATATTGATACGGGACAGGCATTAATTAAGCATGGGGACAGCTTGCTTTCTGTTGGGTGGCCAATGGCCATGTGCTCCGGTCTGTCCATCCAAAGGGGATACACGGGGCTGGATTTATGCGTCGGATTCAAAGTGGTAATGGGAACGTTTGCCCAGACGCATTACCCTAATATTATCACCTTGAGCGGCATAACCGCCACTTTCTTGGAAAGAAATCCCAAAGGGTGATAGCCGTATGATCGCTGGTGTGATATTGCACAAGGACGCAGCAGCCGCTGGGATGGTTTGGGGATGATATGAAGATCAGCGGTGAGGAGATGTTGTCTATTAATTAGCTTGAGGTGGGGAACCTTTTCCTTCCCACACGGACTAATTTGAAAAATAGTAGAAGCTCCACCAGCTGGATGAGGGGCAGGCTGCTTAAGGGGCGTGCTCATGATGGGGGGGAGGAAGGAGCAGGAGGGCCTGGAGCATGTGTCTGTGGAGCAGCAGGGAACNTGGAAATGGCCACGAATCTGATACCAGTTTTGAGAATTGCTCACAGCCCCGCAAAGCAATTTACTTACTCGTTTCTGCCCTTTCAGGTGGTCCATGCTCCTGGGTGTAACTGTCTCCTTTGCTACAAGGAGGAGGAATGGGGGCCTCACAAGCCACCTTTTAAACCAGGGCCCATTGCAACCCAACTGTGCCCCCGTACGTCAACATTATAAAGTGGGGGGAGTTGGCTGGATCGGTAGGAATGTACAATATGCCCAGGCTGTGTCTGAAGGGGCAGATGCAACATGCAGAAGCCAAGGCAGATGTTAGGAATGGGCAGTGAATTTACACTACTCTGCAATGACACCCACTTCCCTAAAACTGTCTTGTTTTTGTTTGGTGACACTAGAGGAGAGATAAACATTAGCCGCAAATATAAAAGGCTATTTACAATGGGCAACAAAGGGCTGTTCTGCTGCCGAGTAAAAACTCCATGTTCAGGAGGAGACGCAGCCAGGCATTTGAGAGGCTCCAGAGTCACTGGCGGCTCAGCCGGCTCAGGGCTAGAACTTCCCAAGAGTGAAAGCATTAGTGCTGGCTGAGCATGTGCCCAACTCGTGTTTATCAGCTCCAGTTTAAACTGGATCGATAGGCTACTTGATTGGGTGACAAGAAGCCAATGTAACGTAGGAACACAGCCAGTAGCCTGTGCTCCAGTCCTCCAGTGACCATAGAGATGTGGCAAAAGCATGAGAGAGATGGGCCCCAAGAGAGGGACAGGAACAATGAAACCTGGGACACTGTAGTGTAGTCATGGCTCGCTGCAAGAGTAACTCCACGCCTCACCATTCACCACTGAGTGAACTTTATGAGTGAAAACTTGGCTACTTGCTGTGTCGTCTCTCCTGCTTCTGACTTAAATAAATATTCTGAGAATGAGCTCGATTTATTTATTCAAATTTTTCTCCCACCCTTCCCATGCAGGCTCACTTTTAGAGTGGGGATCAGCACAAACCCACATTCCGCATGTCATGTGAAATCCCTCCCACTTGCTGTGTTCTGTCCCACCCCGGTGCAAGGGTTGGGCCATTGAAATGCAGGGGAATCAGCAGCTGTGTGAATGTGCAAGGAAAGCATTAAACAAGCATGACGAGTGTGTGTGTGTGTGTCCCCCATGGCTGCTTAGCGGGTGCGGCACTCCCGCGGAGCAGCCACTCAGGTGGAGTGCATGGGGGCAGATTCTAACGGACAGCCCGGCATAGCTACCATGGCAGCCACCACCCACTCCCCCTGCCGTGGACCATGGCCACGTCCTCTGCCCACAGTGCCTCTGAGTGGAGGACCGGCTGGCTGCCCTAGTTCATATGGGCACGGCTCCATTGCCACAGAGCTATTTGGCTTGCTCCGCACGGAGCACTCGGTATTTCTCGGCAGGAGTGGGTGCTCCAAGGCTCACAGAAGCCCGCATCCCCCCGCTTCCCTTTCAGACAGTTCAGATGAGCAGTGGGCTCCATGGCTCCTGGGTGGCCATGCGGGTGTCATGTGCATTCACACAAACACTGGATCCCCTTCACAAAACCCAACCCACTGGGAAAAGCCACCCGGGCTGTGTTCCCCCTGTGCTCCAGGGTCTGTGTGAACGCAAAGGCATCTTCAGTATAAGGGCCCAGGGCGATCTAGTTCCACTGATCCGATCAGGCAGTAAACGCTTTGCCAACACATCCATTCAGACAGCGGCAATGGGGTTGCGAAGCATCAGGAGAGGGGAGATCCAGCCCAAGCTGATGTGGGGCCTGGAATCCCTCCGCAGACAATGCAGAGCCCCAGCTGCTCGGCCATTGGCAAGCTCTTTCCCCAGAAAGGAGAGCAGCAGCACGGAAGAAAGCACAGGGGGGTTGGCTGAAGCTTAATGAGCGGGCAATGAAGTCGGCTGCTGCTGGGGATGAGCATCTCTATAACCCAGCAAAGAGAAGGCAGGGCCGGCCACGGGCAGAGACTCTCTGAAACTCCCCAGTAGCAGCCGCTGCCGCTGCCCCATTCCTTCCCAGGGAGCCCTGAACTCCCTGGCTATTTTGGCTAAGTCGGGGTGTAGCATGCAATGGCCCCTTGGGCATCACCCCCACAGGTTTTTGGCCCCTTGGGCGTCACCCCCACAGGTTTTTGGCCCCTTCGGTGTCACCCCCACAGGTTTTTCAACTCTCCCTTCTTTTCTCAGTTAGAGGTATTTCCTTGTTCTTCTCAAGCCTGCCCCGAACATGCCTCACAGCAAAGCCCTTTGGATGAGGAAAGGCTCGTTAAAAACGTCCTCGGCGAAATAAGAGTCAGTCATTAGGGGGAGATGGATGGTGTTTGCTGAGCAGGAATCTGCTTCCTCACACGCTGCTGCAGCCCCCTGAAGGTGCTGACTCAGCAGAGCCTGCTAATGTGTCCGCCACGCACAACGAGAAGGTAAGGCCCCCTCTGTTTGCATTACATAATTTTAAAAGCAGTTTTATCCCAGTGGGAACTAAGGGTCTAAATAAATCCTGCTTCTTATTAAAAAATAGACATTTTAAAGAGGCAATTTCACATTAATAATGCAGCTATTGCTGGTTTATTATGCAGGTTAATAAGATATATTGATACGGGACAGGCATTAATTAAGCATGGGGACAGCTTGCTTTCTGTTGGGTGGCCAATGGCCATGTGCTCCGGTCTGTCCATCCAAAGGGGATACACGGGGCTGGATTTATGCGTCGGATTCAAAGTGGTAATGGGAACGTTTGCCCAGACGCATTACCCTAATATTATCACCTTGAGCGGCATAACCGCCACTTTCTTGGAAAGAAATCCCAAAGGGTGATAGCCGTATGATCGCTGGTGTGATATTGCACAAGGACGCAGCAGCCGCTGGGATGGTTTGGGGATGATATGAAGATCAGCGGTGAGGAGATGTTGTCTATTAATTAGCTTGAGGTGGGGAACCTTTTCCTTCCCACACGGACTAATTTGAAAAATAGTAGAAGCTCCACCAGCTGGATGAGGGGCAGGCTGCTTAAGGGGCGTGCTCATGATGGGGGGGAGGAAGGAGCAGGAGGGCCTGGAGCATGTGTCTGTGGAGCAGCAGGGAACTTCTGTAGCAGGAGGGCCGGAGCATGTGTCTGTGGAGCAGCAGGGAACCTCTAGAGCAGGAGGGCCCGGAGCATGTGTCTGTGGAGCAGCAGGGAACCTCTAGATCAGGAGGGCCTGGAGCATGTGTCTGTGCAGCAGCAGGGAATCTCTGGAGCAGGAAGGCCCGGAGCATGTGTCTGTGGAGCAGCAAGGAACCTCTAGAGCAGGAGGGCCCGGAGCATGTGTCTGTGGAGCAGCAGGGAACCTCTAGAGCAGGAGGGCCCAGAGCATGCATCTGTGGAGCAGCGGGGAATCTCTAGAGCAGGAGGACCCAGAGCATGTGTCTGTGCAGCAGCAGGGAACCTCTAGAGCAGGAGGGCCCGGAGCATGTGTCTGTGAAGCAGCAGGGAACCTCTGGATCAGGAGAGCCCGGAGCATGTGTCTGTGCAGCAGCGAGGAACCTCTAGAGCAGGAGGGCCCAGAGCATGCATCTGTGGAGCAGCGGGGAATCTCTAGAGCAGGAGGACCCGGAGCATGTGTCTGTGCAGCAGCAGGGAACCTCTAGAGCAGGAGGGCCCAGAGCATGTGTCTGTGGAGCAGTGAGGAACCTCTAGAGCAGGAGGGCCCAGAGCATGTGTCTGTGGAGCAGTGAGGAACCTCTAGAGCAGGAGGGCCCAGAGCATGTGTCTGTGGAGCAGTGAGGAACCTCTAGAGCAGGAGGGCCCAGAGCATGTGTCTGTGGAGCAGTGAGGAACCTCTAGAGCAGGAGGGCCCAGAGCATGTGTCTGTGGAGCAGTGAGGAACCTCTAGAGCAGGAGGGCCCAGAGCATGTGTCTGTGGAGCAGTGAGGAACCTCTAGAGCAGGAGGGCCCAGAGCATGTGTCTGTGGAGCAGTGAGGAACCTCTAGAGCAGGAGGGCCCAGAGCATGTGTCTGTGGAGCAGTGAGGAACCTCTAGAGCAGGAGGGCCCAGAGCATGTGTCTGTGGAGCAGTGAGGAACCTCTAGAGCAGGAGGGCCCGGAGCATGTGTCTGTGGAGCAGTGAGGAACCTCTAGAGCAGGAGGGCCCAGAGCATGTGTCTGTGGAGCAGTGAGGAACCTCTAGAGCAGGAGGGCCCAGAGCATGTGTCTGTGGAGCAGTGAGGAACCTCTAGAGCAGGAGGGCCCAGAGCATGTGTCTGTGGAGCAGTGAGGAACCTCTAGAGCAGGAGGGCCCAGAGCATGTGTCTGTGGAGCAGTGAGGAACCTCTAGAGCAGGAGGGCCCAGAGCATGTGTCTGTGGAGCAGTGAGGAACCTCTAGAGCAGGAGGGCCCAGAGCATGTGTCTGTGGAGCAGTGAGGAACCTCTAGAGCAGGAGGGCCCAGAGCATGTGTCTGTGGAGCAGTGAGGAACCTCTAGAGCAGGAGGGCCCAGAGCATGTGTCTGTGGAGCAGTGAGGAACCTCTAGAGCAGGAGGGCCCAGAGCATGTGTCTGTGGAGCAGTGAGGACCCTCTGGAGCAGGAGGGCCTGGATCATGTGTCTGTGGAGCAGCAGGGACCCTCTGGAACAGGAGGGCTCGGAGCATGTGTCCTGAGTGCCCCCCTTGAACACCTCAGTCGTCAACTTCTATGCAGCCCTTGAAACTTGGACCAATTTTCAACATGGCCCCTGGGCAGGAAAACGTCCCCCACCGCGATGTGGGCCATGATCCATCCTCTGTCCCTGTGTGCATGTTCTCCATCCTCTCTGCTCCGCTCCCCTGAACTCACCCTTTCAAGTGCTTGAGGGGAGGCAATGGATCCCCATGGGCCAGCTTCAGGAATGGGAAAGGGGCCAATATAAAAACGGCCATGGGGCCTTGCCTCCTTATGCATCAGAGTCTGCGTGAGGAGGGCACTGCTGGGTTCCGATGAGTGCTGGGAGAGCAGGGAGATTGAGAGGAGCCAATGTGTGCAAACTGAGCCCATGAGGCTCTTTGGCCCCATTGTGGTACATGGATGCCTCTCTCGGGATTAGGAAACTTTGCCCAACCCTGATTTAGAGCATGTTTGCTTGGGAGAGTGGCAGCCCACCTGGCACGGGCAAACGTGGAGGTGCTGTAGTCCGTGTGAATGAATACACTCGCAGGGGCATAAAAGTGCTGGTTTTACCCCACAAGGACAATCGGACTCCCAAGATGCCCAGGGCAGTGGGACTGGGAGTGGATTCCCCAAGCGGAGAAGGTGGGCAGCCAGGAGCTGCTTCTTTCAGGCAGTGACTATGGGATCAGGTCCTGGCAGAATCCACTGATAGAGTTTGCTTGTCAGTTCATTGACGTTTGTGCTTCAGACTCTAGCAAAACTCCAAACAGTGCAAATCAAAAAGGATAAAACACCTTTTTAGTAAGACGGCTTCTCCCCCTTCCCATTGTCGAATCTGCACCGTGAGGGTTTTGAGTTACAAGCTGTGGTTTTGTTAATCCGATGTGACTGGGGCTCTCGGAATTCACAACCAGACGAGGCTCCCAACCATTTAATCTTTACTTTTCCCAACTCAGGTTGGGCTTTTGAGAAATAAATTTTTAATTTTATTTCTAAACTCCTACTGTCAACATTTAAAAGCTTGGGGCTCTTCCTCATTAAATAGTGATGCTGGCTTTGCCTCGGATTTCACTTCCAAAAATGCACCAAAGGGGAAGCAATTGCCAGCTTTTTCTCCTCATTAGCCCTTGTCAGGAGTGTGCACACCACCCAGGAGGCAAGGACGATTCAAAGGAGAAGCAGTTCTGTCAAACGGATCAGTTGTTCCTGCCTGGATTCCCATGTAGTCGCGGCACTGACACCTTGAAGCTCTTGTCTTGCAATCTCAATCTGCATTTTAAAGGTGCTCACTGATAAGAGGGGACAGAAAGCCCCAAGCAGGCCTTGCCCCTCAGAGCCGGCACTCCAGCTGACCTCCGGTGCTCCTGCTGAATATAGATGAGGAGGACCTGGTTGGGACTATCAGCAGCACCATAGGCGGAATCCGGTTTATTTATTTTAATTTATACCACAACTTTAAACAAGGGAAAGCACAGAGCCCCGGCCTCGTGCAGTCTTGACAAGCTCATTCAAAATACACTACATTCACTTAGCTAAACATGCTCCCTTCAATGACTCCTGCAGCCCAGCAAAGCTTCCCCAAAACCAAGCCCTGCCCCCTGTGGTCAGAACGGAGACTCCAGTCCAGACTCCACCGAGCAGCAAGGAGCTCTCCAGGGTGCTGAGCCCAGGGGAGCTGACACAGAAGGCAGCTCAGCTCCTGCAGAATCTCAGAGACTGAGCTCCTGGGCCCTCCAGAGGGGCTGGGATGAGTTTGGACTTGGACAGCAGGGGAAAAGGGAACTAGGAAATCTCTGGAGAAAGGCTTGAGAGACAAGAACTGTTGCAAGAATGTCTGGTCATTGAAACTCCGGATTCTGTTGTGTATGGGCCAAGTTTCCGATTGGAATCCCATTTGTTCAAAAGCAGAGACCTCCCCCCACCCCAGGAGAGCAGACTCTGCTGAGAGAGCGGCCCAGCTGGTGGTGGAGGAAGGAACAGCTCAAAGCAGAGGGGAAGACACCAGCTTGGTTAGTTCACTCACTTGGGCTGCACCATTTCCTGCCTGTGAGTCCGCCCCAGCTGGGCATTGTTTGACTCTCAGTTCTGCCCCATAAATCAGTTCAGCTTCAATCCTTCCCGCCCCCTGACTCTGCGTGGCCACCTCCAAGTACCAGGTCTTCTACATGGTGTTTGGAAGCCTCCATGGGCTAGTTCAGGAGAGAGCTGGCAGGAAGGATCAGACTCCCATAAGCTTCCAGGAAAATCCCATGATTCTCAGCAGGACATTCCATAAACCATCACTTCCAAGCTGCTTTTCAGATATGAAACAAAATAAACAGCACAACACAAAAAAATTGGACACCAATTGGAGAGAGAAATTGATGCCAGTTCCCTCCTGTCCAGCATCCTCAGGATCATTGCAAAGGAGAAGGTTGCAGAATGTAATGTGCCTTCCATGCATCATCTCAAGAGAGCTAGGATCCACTTCAGTCGCTGAACAAATGACAAAGACCCATTGGCTGTGAACAATACGGTCCCTGTGTATAATTATGACATTTCCACACACAACACAATCTAAAAGGCTATTTTTCTTATCAAAGCATTTTTAATAAATAGGAAAACATCAAATAAACAAATGTGTAACAAGTTTAATTAATTTTTCATCACGTACAAAGTCTCTGGAATAATTACCAGAACTGAGATTCTGCAGCAGCCAAACTCAGCTGTGCCGTGAATATTCATGGCAAATAGAGACGTTCGGGGAGGAGTCGAGATTCTATTGACATTAGGATGCACTAACAAGAGCATCTGTAATCTGCCCGCCATGTTCAAGTGCATGTTGGGGCACGGCACGGCACGGCACAGCACGGCACACTCCTTAGTACATGCACAGCTGTCTTGCCAGCCGCCCGGATGAGATTCCATCAGGCTTCCATTGGGCCCTGCTACCCATGGGGCAGAAATTGTCAATTTGAGGGGGAGTCGGACATTTTTTACAATGTTGCCCATGTTTTCCATGCAGCACACTTTGAAATGGAATTAGCTTTCATTTAGATTGTAAATTTTGGTTTCTAAACGGGAAAAGGTTGGAAAGTATAGTTTTACTTTTTGATCACTGGCAAACCGCCCCCCCAGCCCAACCCCCCTGAAAAAATCCCTAAATACTGTGACTTGGGGGGGGGGGCAGGGCTGCTTATGAGCAACTGGCCTCACTATCCTGTGAGTCTGTTAAGGGCAGCCTGGATGAGAAGGAGGAGGGACCATAATGTTAACACCACTGACCAGGGCTGTAACTACAATAGGTGCAGCTGCCCCACACATGCATGTAGGTTGCATGCGCACACTGGAGTGGAGTGCCCAGTAGGGCCCATTCCTTCCTCTGCCCCGGCAGGGCCCATTCCCCCTAACTCCCCCCCGTACATAGTGCAGACACACACTGGAGTGGAGTGCCCCAGCAGGGCCCATTCCCCCCTGTACATAGTGCAGACACACACTGGAGTGGAGTGCCCCAGCAGGGCCCATTCCCCCCTA
>QEPC01010882.1:595902-618966 GCA_003113815.1 Sphenodon punctatus
AGGGCCCATTCCCCCCCCAGCTACCCCCGTGTACATAGTGCAGACACACACTGGAGTGGAGTGCTCCAGCAGGGCCCATTCCCCCCTACCTCCCCCACCCAACTGTACATTGTGCAGTCACACTGGAGTGGGGTCCCACCTAACTACCCCCCGGTCACTGACCATGTCTCATTTTCAGGGCTCAAAGCTCTTCAGGGCAAGTGCCATTACCTCTGGTGTTTTGGTGGAGGGACTGAAGAGGACGCTGTTTTCTCAAGGCCACTTGGAGAGACCTGGTCCTGAGAAGGGACTAGACCCCAGGTTTCCAGGGACTGTTTGCAAGGCAGGCGCACTTAGCTTCTTACTCCCAGACCCCGCCCGCCCATACTCTTCTGCTCCACACACTGAGCTCTGCATAACCTCACTCTGCCACGCTGCATAACCTCACTCTGCCATGCTCTGACCTGCCTTCCGCCTCACTGCTCTCAGATGACAGGACAGTTTAATTTGCTGCTATCATATCACTCCCCCTGCAGCTGCTCAGCCCCCCGCCCCAAACCTCATCAATCTTTTTCACGGTTAAAAGGTCCCAACTCTCTTCCCAAGGAGCAAGGCCCTGAATTAGGCTGAGTCCTGTTGTCTCAGGTATTAGATCTGGGTTGCTGCTGTGATTCCTATCTAATCAATGGTAATAAATAGCAGTGGCATCTGCCTAGCAAAGTCAGAGTGAAGGGGTGGAGATTGGCCACAAATTCATTCCTCTTGAACAGAAAATATTTTGGTAAAGGGCGAGTCTATTGAGAAAAAATCCCTCTCCTTTAGCCCCAGCCAAAGAGCATTCAGATTCTGTGAAAGAGGGAGCACCAGAGTTTTATTTATCATAAAATTGTTTCCCACAAATCAAATACACTTTGAATGCTGAATGAAAACCCACCAGTCTTTTTTATTAACACCCTGCCATTGTTTCCTGCCCTTAACGGGTTTGCCCGGGAAATAATTCACATTGAGCTTTGCTGTAGGAAGACAGCAGAAAACAGTGAACAGAAAAGGGGACCTGAACCATTTTAATCTCTGTTTACACCATAAAAAACCTGCCCGGGCGCTATCCATTACATGCGGAAAGAGCAGCTTTACGGGCTATAAAAAGAAAAAATATGTTATTTTGTATTAAAAAGAGTCTTTGCTTCCAAATTTCACTTGCTGGATAAAAGATTTACAAACAGTGGAATTAAGACCAGAACATTAACAAGACTTAAACCCTAGAGACAATTACAAATCTAGGGTAGGCAGGTAATCATGTGAGCTTTCCAAAGAGCAGAAAATGTATCGTTATTCCTCATTCATGATGATGGTAAATGCCAAGGAATACTTACATCAGGGGGGAGACGGCACAGCAAGCCTAAATATACAGCTCATGGCTTCCCAAGCTCAGCTCCCAGCTTAAAAATTCTGTCTGGCACAAGGTTACTGGGCATCTTTGGTCTTTGATATCTGAAGGAAGGAATTCTCAAGCTGCTCCATGTACTACGGACCGTGGCTGAACCACATGAAGAGCAGTGCTCTGGCGACCCAGTTTAGCCCAGCCGTGGCTTGCGTACAGAAGGAGGGGACATTCCTAGGTGTAATTAACTAGTCTCTGGATTTGTCCAGCACCTTGGAAAGCAACATTGTAATTGCCAAAGTCACCTGGATTGTGAGTTAATAGCCAAACTGGGAGGGGGGATTGATGAGGTGTAAAATGTTTGCCAAAGAGAGACTTGGGGGACATCTCCTAGTGATAAGCCCCTGAGTGCATTCCGTGCGGTTCTGGTCACCCTCTCCAAAAGGACATAGTAGAACTGAAAAGGTGCAGAGAAGGGCAACAAAAGGGCTCGTCTGCTTGGAGAGGAGACGGCTGAGACTGAGGGCACGAAAGACGTTTACAAAATCCTGAGTGGGGTGGAACGAGTAAAGAGAGAGCCATTATTTACCCGTTCTCAAAATACTAGATCCAGGGCGGGGATAGCAGCCTAGGAAATTAATTGGCAGTAGATTTCAAACTAAGGCAGGAGGTACTTTCCCACTCAGTATCAGGGGTGAGCAATTCGCATTGTTTTAATTAATCACAAAAACAAATGAATCCCCTTACCCTAATTTTCATAATTAAGGTAATGAAAACGAATGGAAAACCAAGTGACATTCATTTGATTTAATTTATTTTTTGTTTTTGTTTTTAAATTTTATTTTATTAAAAATAATAATTAAAAAATCACTGCGCATGTACAAAATGGTCCATCCAGCCCAGTCTCCTGTCTCCGACAGTGTCATAGTCAGTGCCAGACTGGGTCAGACCGATGGTCCATCCAGCCCAGCATCCTGTCTCTGACAGTGTCACAGTCAGTGCCAGACTGGGTCAGAGCAACGGTCCATCCAGCCCAGCGTCCTGACTCCAACCATGTCACAGATAGTACCAGACTGGGTCAGACCAACGGTCCATCTACCCCAGCGTCCTGTCTCTGATAGTGTCACAGTCAGTGCCAGACTGGGTCAGAGCAATGGTCCATCCACCTCAGCGTTCTGTCTCTGATAGTGTCACAGTCAGTGCCAGACGGGGTCAGAGCAACGGTTCATCCAGCCCAGCGTCCTGCCTCTGATAGTGTCACAGTCAGTGCCAGACTGGGTCAGAGCAATGCTCCATCCAGCCCAGCGTTCTGTCTCCGACAGTGGCCAACCTCGGTCACTTCAGAGAAGTACCAACAGGTCATAATGGATCGCTCTTTTCCTTACTGTTCACTCCTAGTTCCCCACACTCAGAGGTTGCATCCCCTGGCCAATAATTGCCCCATTTTGTATCCTTCCTCTGAAGCATCCAGGACTGGCTACCTTTGGAGAGAGAACAACAGTTTGGATGGACCATTGGTCTGACCCCGCAGGGCAGTTCTTATGTGGTTAGGATCATCCCTTGAGAAGACAAGTGACACCACGCAGAGGACACTGGGGAAGGGATCCAGTCATCCGTCCAGTCTTAGCCCTGGCTCACTTTCCTCCACGCGTTATCTCTGGCCGAGGCCGTAGGTGCCTGCCAGTCAATCCCGCCCTGAGGACAGCACGGGAGAAGCTTGGTCAGTTTGCTTCAGAAGCGGATTTTTCCAGTGTGAGCTGACTCTGCCCACCACGTTGGACTTGGTTCAGCTCTAAGCTTCACATGAGAAGTGAGTTCTTGTCAGTTTACAGAAGAACTTACACAGTAACCGTTCTGTTTTATTGTTGATCACTTCAATGGGATTTAATTAAGACCATTTACAGGACAAGGGGAGACCATATGGTCCCATTTATTATCAGCTCGTTTGATTTTCCTGAGGATAATTAAAAGCTACTGCTGTAACCATCCGCTCTGCAGTGCGGAAGAGTTGCGTGCCTCCACTCTCTGGTCCAACACCTCTCCCAGTGCCGTCAAACTTCCTCTCAAGCTGCGGGATTGGCTGAGGGAGAAGGGCTCTCAACTGCCAGGATTACAGCCCTGGGATCTTGCAAGCACATCTGCCTTGAACTTGAGTAGGAAGGAACTAATTTTCTTGCACATGAAGAGATGTTATCAGAACCTGAATTACTAGCCTGAAAGCAAGGAGGTTTTTTTTACCTGTCCATACTGTAAAACTGGGGAGCGATAACAGCCTCGCTTTCCTGTTGAGTTGAATTTCCATCAGTATGAATAACTGCAGTATACTCCTGGCAGGAGGGGATGCAATGCAATCTCGGAACAAGATGTCGGTGGATATGTCTGACAGGAGTCGATCCAGACAAGCCTGGAATTTAATGACTTACAAATCAGAGGAAGAGGGAGCTGGGCGTTTTAGTGCTCAAAATGTAGAAGGTGCTTTGAAATTGCCATCTATTGATCCTGAAGATGCAGATTCATAGATTTTAGTGCCGAAAGGGCCGATGATGCTCACCCTGGATAATTTCCTGCCTGGAACATGCCTGCCCACCCGCCGGCCCCTGCCTCAAATCCAGAACAGCTGCAGTCCACGAGCCACTGACGTGTAGCCCAGGCTCAATGAGGCCACTCAGTGTAAGGTGTTGGTGGGCCCCAGCTGTAGCACAACCTCCTATGAGGACTGAGGAGAGGGTGAAGGAGTTGGGTATGTTTGGAGAAAAGAAGATTAATGGGAGACATGATAATAACGCTGGCTGCAAATCTTGGAAAGGCTGCCATAAAAAATGGAGGAGAACAATTTCTCTCTTTTGCTCTGGGGGGCAGGACAAGGGAGAAACTAGGGGAGATTTAGATTGAACCTTGGGGGGAAGTTCTGGCGTGTCAGGGGGGCGGTCTCCTGGGAGAAGTTCGGGATTCTGGATGAGCTGATCTAGATCTGGCAGGGGTTAGGATGGGTCACTAGGTCACGCTGCCGTGGAACTCGGAGAGGCCAGTCGCAGACTGCGGTTCTCCGGTCTCCATGGTGCCGCCTCCACTACCAGGGTGGCACGAGCAGCCTTGTCCAAAGCCCTCGCCTCACTTTTTGAGACTAACCTGTAATAACTGATGCCAGCTCCCTTTCTATCTGCATCTCTCTCTAAGGCCGTGTTTAAATGGACCGCGTGGGTGTAGGGTGGAGGCGGGTGTGCAGCCTCTCCCACAGGAACACCCACCTCTATCCACAGAGTCTCCTCCAGCGTGCCGGATGGCTCCATGGGTGGGAGATGGGTGTTTTGGGGGAGAGCGCGTGCACCCACCACCCATGGTGTTTCCACAGACGCACACCCCTCCCCTCCCCACCGCCGCAGCATTTGCACGGATGACCCCCCCCCCCACCGCACACCCACCCCGCGGGGCAGGGGCCGGGGCACGTGGTCTGTGAGCCTTGCATTGCTGCCAGCTCCCCGTGCAGGGAGAAGAGGAGAACAATTTTACATTCCAGAAAACGAGATGAACTTTCACTCAGATGATTCTGCGGAGATTGATTTCCAATTGGCATGTAAACGATAATGCAGCGTAAATTGTGCATTAAGCCTTTTTAACAACCCAACAGCCAAAGGTAGGAATGCTAAAGCTGTTTTTTAGTATGAATATTTGTACGGTTACTGTGCTGGGTTTTGGACTGTCCCTCGTGGCTTTGTGTTTAAAAATCACCAGCAGCTTTTATCCTGTGGAAAATGGAGGCGTTCGGATGACCTCTCCATTTGTCTAAGTGCTAATAGAGTGATCTTGAAAGAGACACAGAGACAGCTCCATCTCCAGCTAAAGCCACCTGGACTCATTCCACTCCGTTCCATTGCAGTTAATTTGGGACTCAGGTCTGAGTAAAATTATACCTCACCCTAATTGCCTCCCAAACTTCACAGCTGGGTTTGTGGGATTTTCCAAAGGGCCCAGAGTTGTTCCTACATGCTCCCCATAAAGTCAGAGCAGGGATCCCTCTGAACCAGCATCCTCCTGCTGATTGACTAGTACTAAATATTCAAGCATTCCACCATCATATCAGGCCTCTGAAATCATGAGAGTTGTGTAAAAATCATGGGATTAAAAAAATTATTTCACCGTACCTCTAGCCTGCGTCCTCCTGCACACAACGGCAGCTTGGAGTGGCTCACAAAGCATCAATACAATCAATTCAATAGTTAAAAACATATACAAAACATTATAAAACTCATTAAGGTGGAACCAACCCTCCATCCTCCCCAACTCTCACCTCCCTCCACATCTCCCTCCCCAAAGGCCTGGTGGAACAGGCAGGTTTTACACCGTCTCTAGCGATGGCAGTGTAAGACCTGGCTGATCCGCCAGGCTGTTGGGGAGGGAGATGGGAAGGGGGGTTGGGTTGGGCGGGGAGGGGTTTATTTCTTCCCTTTTAAAATGTAAATGTATTTTATGAATTCTATTAATTTTATAAATGTAATTGTTTTTTGTTGCTGTTGTGAGCCGCCCTGAGCTGCCATTGCGTGCAAGAGAGGGCGGCATATAAGTATTTGTAAATTAAAAAATAAAATACATAAAAAGAGGGGAGGTCAGGGGGTAGGAGGGCCTCAGTCGGGAAGGAAATCCACAGCCTAGGAGCGGCCACCGAAAACACCGTCCCCATCGTCACCACCCAGGAAACCCGGGAGACTTCGAGTTGGGCGTTTCCGGCCGACCGCAAGAGCATGAGGCGGTCCCGCAGGTAGGCAGGGCCCAGGCCGTTTATGGCTTTATGGGTCAACACCAACTGTTTGAATCAGGCCCAGAAGACAATAGGCAGCCAGCGCAGAGAGTGGAGCCCTGGTATAATGTGCTCACGATAACCCATCCCCGTAAGGAGACGGGCCGTCACATTCTGCACCAGCTGCAGCTTCCGGACGGTCACCAAGGGTAGCCCGGCCCATGCAGAGTACGTTGCAATAGTTTAGTCTTGAGGTGATAACGGCACGGAAGATGGTGGCCAGGTCAGAGTCTGAAACATACGGCCGCAGCCGTCACACCAAATATAACTGGGAAAAGGGACTCCTCGCCACAGCCACCACCTAGGAATCCAGGTGGAGCTGCAAATCAAGAAGCACCCCCAGACTGCGGACCTGAGTAGCTAGAGGAGGGCAAACCCTATCAATGATGGGGGCCACCACTCCCCCAGCCATGCCCACCATCACCACCTCAGTCTTGTCGGCATTCCGCCTCAGATGGCTCATTCTCATCCAATCCCCCACAGCCTCCAAACACCAGATAAGCACCGAGAGTGCCAGGAGTGGGTCTGCAGAAAAAGAGAGGTAGAGTTGTGTATCGTCAGCGCACTGAGGACAACGCACGCCGAACCCTCTCATGACCTCGCCCAGCGGCTGCATGTCCACGTTGAACAGGAGAGGGGACAGAATAGAGCCCTGCGGCACTCCCCACGAGAGATTCCGGGGAGATGATGAACACTCCCCAAGCACCACCACTGAGTTCTCCCGCCTAGGAAAGAGCGGAACCATTCAGGAACAATTCCACCCACCCCAGCCTGGTCCCGCAGACGAGCCACCAACATCTCATGGTCAACGGTATCAAATGCTGCCGACAGATCTAATAAAATCAAAAGAGACGATCTGTCCTGATCCAATTCCCGGCACAAGTCATTGACCAAGGCCACAAGTGCAGTCTCCGTGCCAAACCCCGGATGAAAGCTGGACTGTGAAGGGTTAAGAAAACTGATGCGGTCCAGATGCCCCTGAAGCTGCTGAGCCACCACCCATTCAATAACCTTCCCTAAAACGGGAAGGTTAGAGACAGGCCGATAGCTGGCCGGGGAGTCAATGTCAAGCGATGGATTTCTGAGGAGAGGCCGCACCACCGCCTCTTTAAGGTGACCTGGCCCTCTGCTCTCCCTGAGGGAGGCATTGACCTCCCCCACCCACCCCCAGCAAAGCAACAGTCCTAGTGTTTCACAGCAGACCGAAACCAGCCAGGACGGACATGGATCTAATTCGCAACAGGTGGCTCCAACAGTCCCAAGGACATCTGCCAGATCAGCGGGTGACACCCACTGAAACTGATCCCATGGTACCAGACTCAGTGGGGCTTCCATTACCTCTGGTTCTCCCATTGCTACAAATGCGGCGTTAAAGTCGTGGTGAATCCAAGTGATTTTATCCATGAAAAAGTGGACAAACATATCACAGCGAGCACTGGAAGATTCCAGTTCCAGGCAGAGGGAGACTGGACTGACCAGCCTCTTCACCACCCGGAAAAGCTCAGCTGGATGCGACTTTGCGGATGCTATGATCGTAGCAAAGAACTGCCCGGACAGTCACAGCATAGGTTCTTAAACTAACTCTATTATTTTATTTATTTATTTATTTATTAAAAATTTGTATCCCGCCCCTCCTGCCCACAGGGCAGCCCGGGGCGGCGAACAGCATCAATAAAACAGTTAAAAACAGTTAAAAAGTTTAAAACAGTTAAAAACACAATAATGCAGGGGGAAAAGACACGCACGCACGCGCACACCCTCGCCAAAAGCCTGGCAGAACAGCCAGGTCTTACATAAACGCCGAAATAGCAGGAGAGTGGGAGCCAACCGAGCCTCCTCCGGGAGCGAATTCCACAGCACAGGGGCGGCCACCGAGAAAGATCTCACATCGACGGCCACCCGCCTCGCCCGGGGAACCTCTATGCTGCAATCGATCGGCTTCAGCGCGAGTACGGAGCCATCATCACTCCAACCGCCATCCCTCCTGCTTCATTCATTGCAGGTCCTCTGTAAACCAAGGGGACCTGCGTTGTCGGAATTCAGGAAGCAGATGCTTAGGAGCCATTCGGTCGATGGCCTCAGTCAGCAAGTTGTTCCAAAGAGCTATGAGGTCATCGAGTGAACGGTCCTCAAGATTGGGAGGTATGTCTCCAAGAGCATTCCTGAATCTTTCTGGTTCCATAAGTCTCCAGGGGCAAACTAACCGAACTGGTTCAGCACCTCTCTGGGGGCAGACATGTTCCAGGAGACCGGTCCGGAGGAGGTAATGATCAATCCACGACAAGGGCACAGCTAACACCTCCCCCCCCACCAGATCCCCTGCCTCAAGGCCAGTGCAAAATATCAGGTCCAGGGTGTGTCTCCCATCATGTGTCGGGCCAACAACCCTCTGAGACAGTCTCATGGTTGTCATGATGGCCATGAACTCACACTCTGCTCCCCCAAGATTGGCATCAGTGTGAATGTTGAAGTCCTCCAGGACTAATGCCCTCAAAGACCGCAAAAAACCACCTCTGACACCAATTCTGCTAGAGTGTGTAGGGATGTTGCCGTGCAGGTAGGTGCACGGTATACCAACAGCAGCCCTAATCTGTCTCCGGCCAAATCAATCACTAGATGGACACCCTCTATACCCAAGATATTTTGCACTGGATACCTCCTCACAGACCAGGTATCTAGCGGCTATAGCGCCCCTCTGGCCGGGACTGATGCTGTACAGAGTACCCGGCTGGTACAACGTCAGCCAGAATTGGCCCCGACTCAGTATTCAGCCAGGTCTCTCTAATACACACGAGGTCGGCTAACTGATCCAGGATTAATTCCTGGATTGTTGTAGATTTGTGAGCCACTGACTTCGTGTTAATCAGCAACAGTCCCAGCCCAGGGACCCTCCCATTCTCGATCACCGCACCACCTGCCCGGGTGCCAATGAGAGGGACCGGCACCCAACACCTGTCCCTTCTCACAGGTTTAACCAGACTCCCAGAGGAACCATAATTGCCTCGGCCCATCGCGACCCCAATGGCTGCGGACACACACACCCGGCCCGCCTCCCTCAAACCCCTCCCATGGGTGTCCTGCCCGGCCAGTGAGGGAGACCCCCCACCCCCAGTCCCCCCCAAGACCCCCCTCTCATGGGGGAGTGTAAGCCCCCTCTCATTAGGGTCAGACTCCTCTCTCACACCAAGGGGACGGACCCTTCCCCCTAACCCAGTCCCCCCTCCCCTTTTCACTAGGGGGAGGGGCAATACCCTACACACTTAAACCCAACACACCCCACCTAACCTGCTCCTCCTTGAAGCCCCAACAAATTTCGCCCTAGAACCAGCCGGCCTAGTATTGACCCCTCCCTCTCACTGCAAATATTCAACCTCCCCCAGCCCCCCTCAGCCCCATTTTGACACCATTCACTCAGACCTGCCCCTTCATTCAGGAAGCTACACAGGTTGTCACCCTTCTGCCAACCTCCATGGTGTTAAAGACTGCTGCAATTTCTGTATTTCTTTTCAGGAAAGGTTCTACAATTATTTATTTCACAATTTTATATCCCACGCCTTCCTGCTATCAGCAGCTCGGGGCGGCTCACAAATAATATTATTAAAAGCATAAAAATACACTATAAAAATAAAACTGTATAAAACAATAAAAATGGGTGGAGTTACCCCCCCCCCCCAAAAAAAAAGGCGCCTGGCGGAAGAGCCAGGTCTTACACTGTTGTCGAAAGGAGGGAAGGTCTGGTCCACCGGGAAGGGGTTCCACAGCCTGGTACAGCCACCGAGAACGTCCTCTCCTTCGTTGTCACCTGAAAGACATGGGGGACTTCGAGAAGGGCGGTCCCAGTCGACCGCAGGGGTTGATCCAGAATCCAGGGGATGAGGCGGTTCCACAGGTTGGCTGGGCCCAGGACGTATGAGGTTTTATACACCTTGAATTGGGCCTGGTAGACTGTAGGCAGCCAGTGAAGCACCGGTGTTATAAGCTCACAACGACCCAGCCCCGTAAGGCGTCTGCCTGCCGTATTCTACACCAGCTGCAGTCCCTGAAACGTCACCATGGGCAGCCCCATGTAGAGCGCAGTATAATAGTCCAGGCTTGAAGTAATGAAGGCATGGATGACAGTGGCCAGGTCAGAGTCTGAGACATATGGCCGAAGCCACTGCACCAGATGTAATTGGCAAAATGTGTTTCTCGCCATAGCTCCCACCTGAGCATCCAGGCAGAGCTGGGAATTGAGGAGCACGCCCAGACTCCAGACCTAAGGAACCAATGGGAGATGAACCCTATCATTGATGGGGGTCACACACATACCCCGGTCCCTCCCAACAACATCACCTCTGTCTTGTCGGGTTTCAGCTTCAGACGGCTCGCCCTCATCCAATTCCCCCACAGCCGCCAGACACTGAGTAAGCACTGAGACGCCAGGCCTGAGTCAGATGAAAATGAGAGGTAAAGTTGGGTGTCATCAGCATATTGATTACGCTGCCCACCAAACCCTCTCATGACCTTGCCCAGCGGCTGCGTCTACACATTGAACAGGAGAGGGGACAGAATAGAACCCTGCAGACTCTACACGTGAGGTCCCAGGGAGACGAAGAACAGTCCCCCAGAACCACTCGTTGAGTCCTATCAGCCAGGAAGAACAGAACCATTCAAGAACAGTTATGCCCACCCCAGCTCAGTCCCGCAAGCGAGTCACCAACATCTCATGATGATCAACAGTGTCAAGAGCAGCCAATAGATCTGACAGAATCAGAAGGGTCGACCAGCCTTGATCCAACTCACGATGAAGTTTGTGATGACTTTGGTTCAAAGTGTTCAAAATGGAAAGATCTTTTCACTATTCATAATTTTTTCATGGTTCAATTTGACTGAAAATCTTTGGATTCTGAAAAATAATAATTCAATAAACAAGTTTTCAGACAAAATTCACATAATGAGAACCAAACTGAAGTGAGATTTGACAACTTATACCTTTTCAGTTACTGGAGTGGGGAGACATACAAAATTGAAAGATTCTGGTGAAATATCTTGTGGGAATTGATAACATTTTGTCATCTCTGAACATTTTGGGGGGAGGGGAACCTTGCCAAAATGCTATTTTCCCAATAATATTTCAGTTGGAAAATCTTATACCTTCTCTAAATAACCCCTTGTGGCAATCCGTAGCCAACATTGTAGGGAGCGAGCGAGGGTGGAAAAATCATCAGCTGAAATTTTCATTCCTTTTAATTTTCATGGCAAAAAAAGGGAGCAAGGGGCCCAAATGCCTGTTAGCGCAGCTCAATGGGGAGGTGAAGGAGGCTGTTGGAGCCAAAAAGGCGTCCTTTAAAAAATGGAAAGCTAGTCCTAACGAGGAAAATAGGAAAGAGCATAAATACTGGCAAATTAGTTGCTAAGGCAGGACAAGAGAGAATTTGAAGAGTGACTCGCTAAAGAGCCAATAACGCAGGTTGAGGATCTTGGAGTCATTGTGGACAATACACTGAAATCCTGTTTATCGTGTGGTGTCAGCTAAAAAAGCAAAGAGGATGTTAGGAATTATTCAGAAAGAAAGGGATAGGGAATAAAACTGAAAATATCAAAATGCCGCTCTATAGATCTAGGGGACAACTGCACCTGGAGTCTTGTGTGCAGTTCTGGTCGCCCCGTCTCAAAAAAGGCCGCATAGAAATAGAGACGGGACAGAGAAGGGCAGCAAACTAATAAGGGTCTGGAACGGCTCCCTCTGAAGAGAGGCCGGATGGGTTGGGGCTCTTCAGCCTGGAGAAGAGACGACAGAGAGTGGAGAGGAGAGACGTTTATAACATCGAGTGGGGTGGGACACAGAAATAGGGAGCGGTTATTGACCCTCTCAAATAGCACTAGAACGAGGGGACACGCCAGGAAACTAACTAGCAGCAGGTTTAAAACAAATAAAGGAAAGTATTTTTTTACTCAACGCACAATTAAGCTGTGGAATCTGTTGTCTGAGGATGCGGTCAAGGTCACTAGTATAGCTGGGAATTGGATACATTCTGGAGAGTCGACCAAGCAGGTTTTGGGAACATAATCTCTTCTTACTGTCGGGAGCTGTGAGCGAACAACAGGGGACGGATCGCCCCATAGTGACTTGTTGGGAACTGAGACTGGCCGCTGTCGGAGACAGGATGCTGGGCTCAATGGACCATTTGTCGGATCCAGTACAGCACTTACTATGTCCTTATGGCACCCCTCCCTGATCTTGAATTGTGTGGGAGAGTGAATTTTAACTCCAGGAAGAGAAAGATTTCCCCCCTGCCGCCCAGTGGTTCTTCTGTAGGGCCAGCCCCCCCCCCCCCCCCCCCCCCCCCCCTTTATGGTGTTTCAGTTCTTCAGTAGCTTGTTCACCTCCTGATCTTCTGGGCTGCCCCGGTCCGGCCCTCCCATTCTGCAGACCACTGGGATGCTCTTTGCTAGCTCCCTTGGAAGCCTTGTTCGAACCCTGTACTTCCTGGATGAAAACGTAGGAGCTAATAATAAGATGCGATGTATGCTCATTTCCAATCATGATTAGCACTTGGTGACATTACAGAAGCACGCCTGGATGTTATCCCAAGTTCAGTGACACTGCACAGCATCAGGCTAATGAATTCCCCCTCCTGTGATTCCGGGGCCGGTCGGATAACAACAGGGGCTAATTCAGAATGTTTCCATTTCCTCCTTTTGATGTAAGAGATTCCAGTTTTCTGACAATAGGGACCCATCTTTGAAGTGGATTCTTCCCTTATACATAATTGATAGTGAGATAAAAGATTAAGAGTGTTGAGGCTTTTTTTGGTTGCATAATGTGATTATAGTCTGCTGTTATCATTCTATAATTGTTCTGAGAGCAATTATGTCTCCAGGTTTAAAGGGATGCTATCGAGGTTGGGAGGCTCAAGTCTGACCTACTGTTTTCTTTACAAGGTCCTTTGTAATTATCTAAAATCAATGCTTGCAGTCAAGAGCTGCTTTCCAATGACAGTGCAGTGGGCTGCTTGGAGCTCACCAGCCTTCCCGCGGTAACAAACTGCTTCACGGCACCAGCGCCGTGCATAGTCAGCCAGTGATTAGAGCTGGGAAAAACCCTGCAGCAGAGAGAGTCGAGTACAGTCAAGCAGCGGCCCTGGAGGCAACGGGGCCCATCGGAGGAGATAGATGGCACAGATCAGGCCTGGCCATCTAGACACTTCTCAAACATCCCAAAGCCATAAAGATTTGAAAGCAAGAAAATGTCTGGATCCATTTTCGTTGCCGTCTGGTTTCTGAGCCTTTGGTCTGTGTTTGATTCGCCTTCTCAAACTTTTCTTTACAACCACGATGGCCAAAAACTAGGGCTGAAACAAGATTTTGTAAAAATGAGAATTCCCCTCAAAATCCCGAATCCTGATACCGTCTCAGTTGAATAGAGAAGCTCTCAGTACTCGGGAATGTCTCAACTGACATTTCATTGGTCAGTTTACCAATAATGGGCTTACTGGGATCCCATAATTTCGACTCTTGAGTGGTAGTACTGACACAACACCACATTTCTTCTCTCTTCTCTCCACTCCATTTCCCCTTTTGCCTCCTTGTTGCTTATTGGCTGGGATGCAGATCCCTTTACTAATCTGCAATCCAGTTGCGGATTGGTCAAAACAAAGGAAACAACCTAGAACAACAATTCTGATTGGAGGCGCTGGAGGCGAGGTTAACGGGCACTGGGAGCGGGAGGTTAACGGGCACTGGGGGTGGGGCTATTCGCACAGTAATTGGTTCATAAATGTGGTACAACAAATAGACAAGTAGTAAAGTAAAGGAAGTAAAACGGTCCTTTTGGCAATGCAGTAAGTGTTAAATGAGCAGTACACGGTGAATGGTGAGGGGAAAGTCGGTAAATCAGGACGGTATCTCAAGGTATTGTGAGAATCAAGAAATCACATTGGTATCAGGAAACAGTTGGGAAATTGATCGATGGTGAAATTTCTTGCGAGCAGCAATTTAGCTGCTCATTTCACCCCTAAAAAAAATGTTTGGACATTTTAAGATAAAGAGTTTCCTCCATTCACTTGGCTCCATCAGAAGGTGCTTTGAGAAAATTGCAACATCATCATGTCACATGTCAGCAGTCTGGCAAAGTCCCTGTCCCTCCCCTTCCAGAATGATCCCAAAGATAAATGGAAGCAACATTCCCAGGGAACTCTACCGTCCAGGGCAGATCAGCTGCATTAAGACTCAGAGATTAACATTTCAGCACAGGGGGTCACCAAGCAAAACTTCCTGGTGAATTCTCCTTTCATTACAACATCCAGCAGTCAGGACCAGATCCAGGTATGAACACACTGCAGTCGCATGGGGCCACGCGCATTGGGGCAGAGGGGACCCACAGGAGCTTCCAACACGTTGGGTGTTTTCAGACGGACACGGAGCTGCTCACCCCCGGAGCTGATCAGGGGCGTAACCCTGCATCCGCCGACTCCCAGCCCTGGTCCAGATCAGACAGACAGGGTTTCCTGGCCTGCAGCCATGGAGTCGCAGACTAGAGCATCTGCAATGCCGTGGTGTTACCCGGGGCAACAGTCAGCTGGAAGTGGAGTAGCAGCGTGAGTCCGTGCATCAGATGGACCGCAGCTCAGCTTGCCGTGGGTTTGGCCGACCCGCTCAGCTGGTGGCACTTCAAGAGGTTGAAGAGCGGCAGCGCCGGAGGGGCTGCCCTGAAGCAGGGACAGTCTGCTCTGGTTTTTTATCTGGCAGGCACATTGCACGGGGTGTGTGTGGATTTTCTGGGTCTGACACGTTCACCAATCACATTTGTTGTTTCCACTCCCTCGCTGCCGCCTTGCAAGGGATGAGGTGGCATCGCCGTCACTTGATGCCGTTGAACCAAGAGTGGATTTCACAGATTCTAGTGAAACCTTGATGTTTGCAATAAAAGGGTGCTGAAGCGATAGTCTGCCTTACGCATTAGAGCAGCCTAGGGCCACTTGCACACGAGTTGAGAGGGGCGGCAGCTGCCGGAGCGGAGATCATGGCAAGGGCCATCGTGGGAATCTCCGCTGGTGGGGGGCTTAGCCGACTTCTGGTGCAATGTCCCTCGCGGATAACATGGCTTCAAAATCCAGCCCTGTCATCTGTGAGGGACATTGCACCAGAAATGGGTTAACCCTCCCCCCCACCCCCCGCGTGGAGCTTCCCGTGATGTCCTCTGCTGCGATCCCGTCCTCCACCCCCACCTTCCGACTTGTGAGCAAGCGGCCCGTGTGATCATATGGTCCCTGACTGGCCTTAAATGGAAATTCCATGGGAGAACAGGATAGATGGGAAGCGAATTCCAGACGGGCTGAACTGTACTGTACTGCAGAAGAACGAGTGAACGGCCTCAGTGCCCTGGAGACCCTGGAGCACAAGGCTCCTGCTTGGGAGCTAGACCTGAAACTAAGAATCCAGAAAACAGATATCTCCAAAAATGTCTGGATGAAGCAGATACAAACAGCTACACTCCGTTTGCACTTAGTTTATTCATCTTGGATATTTTTGGTCCCATTACTTTGGGTCTTTGGGACATTTCGGTCAGTGACTAAAATAAGAGACAGAAATACTTAGAAACGTAAAAATGCAAGTTTTATTTTGGCTGCGGTAGCTGTCTGAACTGGCAAACAATATTCACAAATTGGAAACTGGCTATTCTTTTCAACTCTACTGAAAGCAAAAAATAAATCTGAGACTTGAAAATTTCTGATTCCACCAACATTTTCCAACAAGATGTTCAGGTGTAATGGAAAGAAAACCTTCTGACCAAGAGAGAGCCTGGTTGTGAATTCCCAGTATTGCCCCCCTGATGCCAAACTCTTGGGAGAGGGGAGATGAAATTCCTCCTGCTGCCGAAAGAGGCACTTTCTCGTACTATGCCATTGCCGTCCGTAAAATGTCAATGCTTAACAACTTGGCTGTTTTGCAAGGCAGCATCGATTATCCGGTTTCATTATAATTAAGCAGCAGAGACAGGCTCCACTTGATGAAACTTTACTACAAAGGAGACTGAATTAGTCAAGGAAATATCCCTTCTGCCAGCCGCAAATGAGGATGGTGCCTGTGATGGTCAAGGCTCAAATTAGTTCTTACAAAAAAGAAATTGTTTTCTGAAGCGACACTCTGGAGCTCCTGCCCTTTCCTCTCCTGTTATTGAATGGTGCTTGGTTCAGGCCAGACAGAACGCTTTGGGGTCCATTCATCACCGCCCTGACACCCCACAATGGCGCAGACCTCCTTTCTTATTTTTGACTTTATTCCTCTGGATTTCTGTGGCGCTGCCCATAAATTTCCAACGAGAACACAACAGTCGGCACAAGCAGCAGCTGGATTTCAGTCTCCGACTCTCATTGAACGACCCAGGATGAGGCATGGAGCCCTGGAGATCAGACAGACTGAGGTAAAGACAGGGTGGGGAAAACCCAGTTAGGGGGAGGGGGAGAGGGCGGGTCTGCATTTTTTCTGCTGTTAAAACTATTCAATATCCCTGGGGCCTTTGCAGTTAGTTCCTGGGCTCTGGATGAAAGGGTTTCTTGTCCTCTGGGCTAGAGCAAGACTAACCCCTCTGCATCATGGGCATCATTTGTGGAAGGTGGGTGGAGCTGCCCCTCTCCTTTCATGCCTAAGGGGATGCTCACAGATGCACCCCACCCCCACAATTCTGTGGGCAAACGGACCTTGTCCAACCTCTTTCCTAGTCAAAATGGCAGCTGCTGGGGGCATGGAAACATCGGGCACCCATAGGCTGCAAGTTTGAATCTGGCTTCAACTGAAAACAGGATTTACCTGGATAATGATCCAAGGCGCATCCCAAGTGACATTCACCATAAATGGAAGGAACGGAAAGCCTCCTGCCTAGGGACATAATCATCACCCACAATGTCAGAAGAAGCAGACTCCTAGGGAAGGTGGGGTTCTCAGTCCTAGCGAGGACATGTCACTGTCCTAGAGTAGAGGTACCGCCAGAAATGCGGTGGGCAAGATCGGCAGATATACCCATGGCAGCACGGTAACCAGCTTGGTTGGGGCAGAGGTCCCACCTGCAGCCCGACTGAGGCACCTTTGCATGGCTTTGGGGAAGGTTGCATGACATCTGCTGCTGCCACATTCCCAGACATGAGATAATGGAGCTGGAGCTGCAGCAGAGACAAAATCTGTCACCTCCCAGAAACACTCATGTCACGGGGCCATGGAGCGAGAGAGGCCTTGTCGCCGGCAGCAGCATGATGCCAGTGCCGGCCTCCAGTCTGGGGAGAGGGCGCCAGTCTTACCCTCAAATAAATGTTTGTGACTGTCTAGCTGCTCTGCCTCAGGGCAGGGAGCCAGGGGCAGGCGGCAGAGCTGGCAAGTGCGGGCAGCACTGGAGAACATGACGGAAAAGATTCACTAGACGGAACGCCCTTGAGCAGGTAACACAAGCCTCTGCCGGATCAATACTAATCACTCATCTATTTGATTTTTCTTCAGGGTCTAGTTAGGGCTGGTTCAAATTTCTTTTTAAGTTCTTCAGATGGAAAATCCTGTCTTGGTCAAGTCTGATTAATCTGCAAACGTTAATTCTTTGTTCCCAATGAAATTTTGCATTGGGAAAATTTCTGATCAATCTAAGAGGGTATATTTTGCATGCAGCCCCTCATGGGGTGTTCACTTAATAGCACCCTAACTGCATTTGAAATGAAATTCTTTCACCGGCCTAAACAAATATATATATATATATATATATATAAACCTTGAATGGTTAGAAAACCCACTGCATTTATTTCTGTATTGGGGTCTAAGTGACCCCAAGTTTTTTTAAAAAACTGCCTGAGTTAGACCAATGGTCCATCTTAGCCCAGTATTGTCACAACCTGACACAGCAGCAGGGGGTTCAAATTCAGGTCCAAATCCAGCTCTTCCAGGGTCTCTGGCAGAGGCCACCCCGGCGTGCTACCGGAGACCCCTCCAAACCGCCAGCAGAGGCCTCCCCCAGGTGTGCTACCAAAGGTCCTGAAGTGGAGATGCTGGGGAGTGAACCTGGGACCTTATACATGCAAAGCATGCGCGCGTACCACTTGAGCTATGCCCCCATCTAACTTAGTTTAGATAAAATCACAGAACTCTAATGATAAATGCAACCTATTACTGAACTATGCCTCTGAATCTACAGGGGCATATGCAGCCTGCCCTCAGCTGGAGGGTAATGAACATAATGCCAGTTTTTTAAAAGGCTCCTGATACGACCCTGGAAACTACAAACCCTTCAGCCTGAATTGGTGTAGACAACTGTACAGGATAGAATTATTGGGGATATTGACAAACATGGCAGGATGGGAAACAACCAACATGGTTTTTTTGCAAAAGGAAATCACGCCTCACTAATCTATTTGAATTTTTTGAGGGTGTCAACAAACATGTGGAGATTAGAAGGGTGATTACACTTCCTGTGCTGCATCTGCTGCACTGTTCCGTGGCCTGTGTCTGATCCTGACTTTAATACCAGACCCTGACATGGGCTTGCTTCCTGCCCTGAGCCCACCTGATCCATTCTGTTATTGAGTCTGCCTGACTCTGATCCTGTCCTCTGGGACCCCAACCTCGCTCGACTCTACTTCTGTCTGGACCTTGAAGTCCACCCAGATCCCAGTCCGTGACCCATTTGTCAAGTTTCCAGCACATGTCCAGCTCTTCCCCTCCTCCATGATGAGATGGGGTGACGGGTCCCTGTTCCAAGGCGGGGGGAGACAAGATCCAGTTCCCCTCCCACCCAAGGGGCAGGAAGTTCTAGAATTGTGGGGGGGAGAGACACAAGTTCTATCCCGCCCCCAAGGGCAGGAAGTTCTGGAATGGGGGGGGGCAAGACACAAGTTCCAGTCCCCCCTCACTCCCTAAGGGGCAGGAAATTCTGGAATCGGGGGGAGGAGACACGAGTTCCAGGCCCCTGTTCTGGAATCAGGGGGGCGGGGGGAGAGACACAAGTTCCAGTCCCCCCCCAAGGGGCAGGAAGTTCTGGAATGGGGGGGGGACACAAGTTCCAGGTCCCCGTTCTGGAATCGGGGGGGGGGGGAGAGAGAAGTTCCATTCCCCCCTCACCACCAAGGGCAGGAAGTTCTGGAATGGGGGGGGAGACACAAGATCCAGTCCCCCCTCCCCCACAAGGGGCAGGAAGTTCTGGAATGGTGGGGGACACAAGTTCCAGGTCCCCGTTCTGGAATCGGGGGGGGGAGTGAAAAGTTCCACTCCCCCCTCACCACCAAGGGCAGGAAGTTCTGGAATGGGGGGGGGGGGAGACACAAGATCCAGTCCCCCCTCCCCCACAAGGGGCAGGAAGTTCTGGAATGGGGGGGGGGGGGAACACAAGATCCAGTCCCCCCTCCCCCGCAAGGGGCAGGAAGTTCTGGAATCGGGGTGATGGCATCTCTCTGAAGACAAGAGCTAACTACAGATTCCAGGCTGATTTAGCAGGGGGGTAAGAAGAGCTGGGGCCACAGAAACAACTCCCCCCCCCCCGACGCTCAGCAGCAAATACAGATGTTGGCTGCCAAGTCTCATGTAGCTGAAGTGCCCCCTTGAACCCTGGAGGGACATCTGGACACTTTGCTGCTGATCTCCCCGCCTCTTGTTCCATGAGTAATTTAGCCGAGAGACAATCAGCAGAGGGTTTGTATTAGGGATTTGCTGAGAGCCGGTACGGCAGGGGAAGGATGTCTCTGCAGCTGTTCATCAAACTGCAGATCCCTGGTCTGGGCAAAGGGAGCAATTGAATTCACATCCTCAGTTGTCACCTTGGATTACAGGGGATAAGCACGCTGGCCCCACAGCGGCTGCTGGAGCCTCCTGCTGCCTTGCTGTCAATCTCCCTGGCCCCAGTGGACACCTTCCTCTCTCTCCTCTCCCTTCCGGTTCCAGCTAACACAAACTCCGTCCTTCTCGTGCAGAATCCTTGGCCCTTTCCAGCTACTCCCTTGACTGGGCTGCAGTTATTAACTCAGGATGCACAGGAAATATAAAAACAACAAAGTAACTAATTCCAACCCAGGAACCCTACAAGCAGCAAAATCCGGGCGAGTTCCCGAACTAAGGACCGGCGTGGCCCCAATTCCAGCATTTGATCAGTATTCCATGAATACAGCGACATGGCCAAGAGCATTCCCTGCCCCTGCCCCGTCCGAGCCTGTTTGGTTTGTCTGTGGATTCGGAGGCGATGGGAGAACTGGAGTGTGTTCCTGCAACCAGACCTGTCTTTAGAATAATGGCAGTCGGTCTGCTGCTTGTGCCTGGTTGTAATTGTAAAGAATATGCCAAGGGGAAGGGAGGGGTGACCACTCCTATTCTACCTTGTATTGAGAATGGGCTGGGCTCCCGGACAATTCTCAGTCCCCCCTCCAGTTGGGGACTTATTTAAAAAATGGATTTGGGTGACAGAAATTCTCAGCTCAAAAGTCAGTGTGAGACTTTAATGCCAGACCTCGCTCTTAGCTCCCCAGCTCTGAAGCGATGAATAATTTCTGGGCTGTTGCTGTGAACACACAACGGTCATCCATTTGTGCCGGTACCACACTGGGCAGCGCAGCTCTCTGGGATGAAGTGTTAATGGACACTCGCAAACCAGCACGAGACCCATGTGCCCCGTCAATGTTCCATGGGACGGTAAAAGTAAACTGGCCCTGGGTGGTTTCTTCTGCAGAGTGAGGGGCAGGGGTGTAGCTACTAGCTAGAATACAGCAGCCGGGCCAGGGGACACATAGCTGGGGGGCACATGTATGTAGAATGAATGAGAACTGTGCACACTGGAGTGGAGCGCCCCGGCAGGGTCCATTCCCCCCTAGCTCCCCCCTGTACACAGTGCAGACACACACTGGAGTGGAGTGCCCCAGCAGGGCCCATTCCCCCCTAGCTCCCCCCTGTACATAGTGCAGACACACACTGGAGTGGAGTGCCCCAGCAGGGCCCATTCCCCCCTAGCTCCCCCCTGTACATAGTGCAGACACACACTGGAGTGGAGTGCCCCAGCAGGGCCCATTCCCCCCTAGCTCCCCCCTGTACATAGTGCAGACACACACTGGAGTGGAGTGCCCCAGCAGGGCCCATTCCCCCCTAGCTCCCCCCTGTACATAGTGCAGACACACACTGGAGTGGAGTGCCCCAGCAGGGCCCATTCCCCCCTAGCTCCCCCCTGTACATAGTGCAGACACACACTGGAGTGGAGTGCCCCAGCAGGGCCCATTCCCCCCTAGCTCCCCCCTGTACATAGTGCAGACACACACTGGAGTGGAGTGCCCCAGCAGGGCCCATTCCCCCCTAGCTCCCCCCTGTACATAGTGCAGACACACACTGGAGTGGAGCGCCCCAGCAGGGCCCATTCCCCCCTAGCTCCCCCCTGTACATAGTGCAGACACACACTGGAGTGGAGTGCCCCAGCAGTGGCCCGTTCTCCCCTAGCTTCCCCCTGTACATAGTGCAGACACACACTGGAGTGGAGTCCCCCAGCAGGGCCCAGTCCCCCCTTAGCTCCCCCCTGTACATAGTGCAGACTAGGGGTGGGACTTCAGGCAAAAAAACCGATACCGGTTTTACCAGATACCGGTTTCCCAAAAACCGGTTTACCGGATTAGAACCGGTATACCGGTACCAGTATTTTCCCATTGATTTCAATGGGGAACTGTCCCCATTGAAATCAATGGGGGGAAAAAACAATACCTCCCCCCTCCCCCTCCCAGGCTGTGCGAGTGGAAAGGGGTAAACCCCCCCACCCACCCTGCCCAGCCTGGATTTTAAATTTTTTTTTTTTTTACCCAAAGTCCCTGCTAGTGCGGGCTCTGGACCGCTGCTGTGTCGGCCATTCATTTCAATGACTGCAATGTAAAAAAATCTGGCACGGGGAACCGCCACCGGTACCCCCAGTTATAATAACCTCAGCAAGAAGCCATGTCTGTCCTTGAGAGCACTCAGCTGTGGTGCAGTGGAGCAGGAACATGGGGGAGTGGAGCTCCAGCACTTCTCCTGTGCCCCCCTCCGCAGCCTTGAAGGCGTTTGGGGAGCTCTCATGAAGAGCGCCTGCACTTTTCAAATGACCACTTCACCTCTGGCACTCAGTCTGGGTGGGCATCCTAGGAGGCACCGGAGCAGGCAAGGAGAAGCACAGACGTAGGTGGCCAGACGGTCTCTCTCTTAGCCGGAGCGGTACCTCACAGAGCCATTGTGGCAGCGAACAAGAGAGACCCCCTCTCTGCCGCACCCGGAATGAAGTGACAATGATTCCTTCCAACTATCTGGGATCAGAAAAGCTGCCTCATTAAAACCAACTAGGAAGAAACCCTGTGATCATAAAAGGGAGAGGGGCAGGGAGAGCATCCTTTTACGGAGCAAGAAAGCCAAGCAGAGGAGAAGGAAATCTCATCCCTCCCTCCAGCAGGGCCCATCAGATCTGGCTGAGCTTGCTCTCCACATGGAGCTAGGCTGGAAGTCGGCCACAGACGGACATGCTGCCATTCTGGATTCCAGACCCTGCTGCCCGGAGGAGGAGAACATGGGGGAGAGGCTGGACAGGGCCAGGGGAGGGAGGGAGAGGCTGATTATTATATCATGGCGGGTCTTTGAGAAGGGTGTCTCCCTCCGCCCTGCTCTCTCTCTCTCGTGTGTTTAGCAGCAGCACAGCCTGCTGGGCCGGGGAACCTCCGCACACCTGGAGAGCCTGCTGCCGCCCTGGCTTCTGCCTAGCAATCCTCTTTCCAAGGCAAGTTCAAAGATGCCAATCCGTTCAGAGTGGCTTTCATAGCAGGCCGCCGCTCAGATGAATTGCCTGCTAGCTCTCTCTCTTGCCCGCAGTTGGGATTTCAAGAGGCGGCAGCATTAGGCCCGCCAACCATTTCATCTGGCAAGCAGCATTTTAAAAAAATACATTTTTATTCCCCCCCCCCCCCCC
>QEPC01010891.1:0-11120 GCA_003113815.1 Sphenodon punctatus
CAACAGATTTAAAACAAGTAAGGGGAAGAATTTTTCACTCAACGCATTAACAACTTTTGGGACTTGTTGCCAGAGGATGTTGTGAAGGTCAAAAGTGTAACTGGGTTTTGAAAAATGAACGGATAAGTTCGTAGATGATAGGTCCATAAATGGCTATTAGTCAAGTTGTTTGGGAGACGTAATCTCTGAAACTGGCCCAGGAGCTAGTAGTAAATAGGGAATGGATCACTCCTTTATGATCTGTTGTGTGTACTTCTCTGAAGTGACTGAAGGTGGCCACTGTCAGAGATAGGATGCTGGGCTGGAGGGACCATTATTCTGACCTAGAGCTGAAATAAGTACCTAATTTAGTACCCAGGGGTAATATCGGCCTTTTCTGGTACCAAGTTAGATACCTCATAGGCTACCTGATCACCGAATGAATACCAAAAACATCGGTAATTTGAGTTACTGATTTAACAATTTTCCAGTTACCGATTGGTAAATCGGGACCAGAAGTCGGTATTCCGGGACATCAGGTATCCATTTCTGACACTAATCTGGTACCGATTAGTACCTGAACTTTCAGGTCAATCTGGGTACCAGAAATTCAAAAGATATACCCGTTTTTGCGAGTAACTGTTTCAGCTCGTCTGACTCAGTGTGGCACTTATGTTCTTCTGGTTGCTTAATGCTTCAGGTTTAGAGTTGTGCACGATGGTTGTTTTTCATATAATCTAATGTTTGATTTAGACAATAATGACTGGAGTATCTTATCTAACATCCTTGGAAGAATAGCAAAATGCCAAAACAAAGCGTATATAAAATAAGAACATTTATGGGCATTCAAAAGTTAAGTATTAAATAACATATTAGCTAGAGCTGTACCAAATAGTACTTCCGGGTACTCGGGCCAATTTCCAAAGTTCCAGGTAATCGGCCCAGGTACTCGGTAGCCCTTCAGAACTGTTTCTGAAGTTCTGAAAATCAGAAACAGAATTCCAGACCTCAGAAATCTTCAGAACTTTGGAACGTGGAAACTCAGAACTTCAGAACTATCTGGCACCAACTCGGTGCCTCAGAAGGTGTTGCCATGTGCAGCAGCTACAGCCATTTAATTGCCTAACCAATCAGGGTGCACAACAGCACATCCACCACTTCTTCCCTTCCTCTCCCCCTTAATTGCCTAGCCAATCAGGGTGCAGGACAATACATGCAGCCCTTCCTCCCTTCCATGCAGTATATAAGGGGCTGCAATTCAACAGTCTCTTTCTGGCATGGGATCCTTCCCATGTTGGTGGAGGGAGTTCATGGTGCCAAGCAGCTGGTAGCCAAGGTGTCAAGCCATGGTGCCAAGCTCATAGGCCGCTTTTAGACGAACGCGCGGTGCGCTCGCGCTTGTTTTCAAAAATCCTGCGAGACAGGATTAGACGAGACGCTGCCGTGAGTCACACGCACGGGAGGGGGATGCACATTCTTTTCCGGCCGTGAATTGACCGGGTCGGAGATTGAGGTGGTCAAATCGCAGCTGGAAAAGAATGCGTATTCTCCTCCTGTGTGCGTGACTCGCGGCAGCGTCTCGTCTAATCCCGTCTCGCGGGATTTTTGAAAATAAGCGCAAGTGCACCACGCACTCGTCTAAAAGAGGCCATAGTGCCAAGCAGCTGGCAGAACAGTAGAAGTTACAGTTAATTTACACTTTACAATTAGGCTCTGCTGTGCCATGCAGCAGCCACAGTCTTGGTAAAAAAGGAAGAGCGCACACAACCATGCAAAATAGTGTGCAACTGCATGGAGAAATAAATCCCACCAAAAGCCAGCCAGCCCAGCAGACACAATTAAGAAAAAAGACACACACACACACACACACACACACACCTGGGGCACCCTTTTATTTTTAAAAAGGCATGACATTGGTAACTTGAACAGAACAGGCAAGGGAAAGTGGAGCCAGGCAGAGAGATCCCTATGGTCTAGCTTCATGGTGCCAACCAAGCATCAGGCAGAACAACAGTAGAAGAACTTACAGTAACACATTACAATGAGGCTCGGCTGTGCCATACCACAGCCTGGATAACATACGCAACGCCATAAAAAAGTGTGCAATTGCCTGGAGAAATAAATGCCACCAAAAGCCAGCTGGCCCAGCAGACAAAATTAAGAAACCAGACATTCAATTACACACACCAGAGGCATCCTCTTATTTTTAAAGAAGGCATGGCATTAGTATTACTGTGGCACTGGTAACTTGAACAGACCTGGCAAGGGGAAGTGGAACCAGGCAGAGAGATCCCTTTGGCCTCATGGCGCCAAGCAGCTGGCAGAACAGTAGAAGTTACAGTTAAATTACACTCTACATTTAGGCTCTGCTGTGCCATGTGGCAGCCACAGCCTTGGTAAAAAATAAAAAAAGCAACACACACAATCCTACAAAACAGTGTGCAACTGCGTGGAGAAATAAACCCCACCAAAAGCTAGCCAGCCCAGCAGACAAAATTATAACATCCACAAGAAAGAAACCAGACATTCAAACATACACACCCCTGGGGCACCCTCTTGGCATGGTATTGGTACTGTGACACTGGTAATTTGAAAAGACCAGGCAAGGGGAAGTGCAGCTAAGCAGAGAGATCCCTCTGGCCTCATGGTGCCAAGTGCCAACCAAGCAGTAGGCAGTAGCAGTGAGGTACCCAATTATTTATTTATTTTTTAAAAAGCATGGCATGGTAAAGGTAAACGTAACACCCATCCCCCAGCATTGGCCCTATGGACAGGACAGGACAGGACAGGTCAAACCATACCAGGCCAGGCCAGAACCCCTCCCCCGCAGCCAGTTACTTACAGATCCAGCACTGTAGCACACAGCCAAATTCACCAGAGAATGGGAAATAGTTGCAGACACTTTTATTTTGCCCTGCCAGCCAATCACAACTTGCCATCTGGTTTACCATCACTCAACTGTCCCCTCCCATACTCCCCTCCTACCAAACCTGGCACTAAGTTTCATTTCCAGAAGAAACTCAACTGTCCAGCCACGCACGTAGTGGCTTCCAAAGTTTTCCAAGAAACGGTCTTGGTCCTTGGAACTTTGGACTTTTGGAACGGTCATCCATGCTTTCATTACCTCAAGACTAGACTATTGTAATGCGCTGTACGTGGGGCTACCCATGGTGATGGTCCGGAGACTGCAGCTGGTGCAGAATGCCAGCCTGCCCCCTTACAGGAGCGGGCCGCGATGAGCACATTACACCGGTGTCCCGCTCCCTGCACTGGCTACCTATAGTACTGGTTTTGGCTTATAAAGCCCTAATCTGGCTGGGCCCGGCCTACCTGCGAGACCGCCTCGCTCCCCAGGCCCTGGAGTGACACTTGTGGTCCGCCGGGGGCGCCTTCCTGGCGGTCCCTCCGGTATCCCAAGGGGTGACTCTGGAGAGGGTGTTCTCAGTGGCCACACCTAGGCTGTGGAACTCCCTTCCAGCAGAGGCCTGATTGGCTCCGGACCTTCCCTCCTTTCGATGAAAATGCAAGAACCGGCTGTTCCGCCAGACATTCGGCAAGGGAGATGGGTAAAGGGTGGGTTAGGGCAATTTATTTTTTACCACCAGTTTAATTTATTGTACAGTTTCTTAGTGTTTGAATATATGTATTATTGTATTTAGGTTTTATTTTACTGTTGTTAGCCGCCTCAAGCTGCTGTGAGTGGAAGAGCCGGGATAAAAATATTTTAATAAATAAATAATATGTAACTTATTGTTAAAATCCTCCTATGTGCCAAAAGACTGGAGGTTAGCTAATGTAACATCACTTTTTAAGAAGGGCTCCAGAGGTGAACCTGGAAACTACAGACCAGTAAGCTTGACATCAGTACCAGGCAAACTGGTGGAGGCCATTGTTAAAAACAGAATTACTACGCATATTGATGATGGGTAAAAACCAATATGGCTTTAGCAAAGGGAGGTCATGCCTCACTAATCTATTAGAATTGAATGTGAATGTCAACACATATGCAGATGGGGTAACACGGTTAATATAGTATACTCGGATTTTCAAAAAGCATTTGACAAGGTCCCTCACCAGAGGCTCTTGAGCAAACTAAGTAGTCACAGGATAAGAGGAAGAATCCTGTCATGGATTGGTAGCTGGTTAAAAGATAGAAACAAAGGGTAGAAATAAATGGTCGTTTTTCAAGTTGAAGAGAGGTAGACAGTGTGGTGCTTCAGGGGTCATACTGGGACCAGTACTGTTTAACATATTCATTAATGATTTGGGGAAATGGGTAAAGAAGAGTGAGGTGGCTAAATTTGCAGATGAACCAAATTATTCAAGAAAGTTAAGACCCAGGCAGACTGTGAGAACTACAGAGGAATCTTGCATGACTAGGTGAATGGGTAATAAAATGGCAAATGAAATTCAGTGTTGGTATGTGTAAGGTGATGCACATGGGAAAAAATAATCTTCATTATACATGCTAGGTTCAAATCTGGATGTAACCACTCAGGAGAAGGATCTAGGAGTCACTGTGGATATTTCCTTAAAGACATCAGCTCAGTGCGTGGCAACAGTCAAAAAGGTAAGCCCAACGTGAGGCTTTATTGCGAAAGAAATAGAAAATAAAAGGGAAAGTATCATAATGCTGCTGTTTAAATCTTTGGTACGACCCTACCTCGAATACTGTGTGAAGTTCAGGTTGCTCCATCTCAAGAAAGATATAAAAGAACAGGAAAAGGTTCAGAGAAGGGCAACTAGGATGATAGAAGGGATGGATCGAATTCCATGAGGAGAGGCTCAACAGACTAGGGTTGTTTAGCTTGGAGAAGAGACGATTAAGGGGGGATATGATACAAGTTTATAAAATCATGAGTGGCATGGAGAAAGTAAATACGGGACTCTTGTTTGCCCTTTCTCACAATAAGAGAACAAAGGGACACTCTAAGAAGTGAAATGGCAGCCGATTTAAAACAAACAAAAGTACTTTTTCACGCAGCGGACAGTACAGTTGTGGAACTCATTGCCAGAGGAGGCTGTGAAAGCCATCAGCAGAAGTAGGTTCAAATGGAAATTAGATATGTTTGTAGAGGATAGAGTCATAAATGCCTGCTAGTTGGGGCTGAAACACCTGTACCGGTAGTTGGAAGAGGTTAAGCAGGTGATGACCTGCACATGTACTGCTCTTGAGCTACCAGAGCTGGACACTGCTGAAGATAGGATGGTAGGCTAAGATGGACCACGGGTCCGACCCAGTATGGCACTTTTAATGTTTTTATGTTTGTTGTGCTTACCCTGGAGGACCTGTGAGAGGCGGCTGTGTAGAAGTTGCAGAGCCAATACGGGCTCCAGAGGGGTCACAGCCTGTGTTTTAAACACTCAGAAGTCAAGCACATCATATTGGGACGGGGAGGAGATTGCTGTCCCCCAGTAAAGCAACATAGGGAATGGCGAAAAGAACTGAGGAAAGCAAATGGGAAACTGTCCCTGACGAGAACAGAGCCACCCAATTTCTTTAAAATTAAAGTAAACTTTTTTTAAAAAAAAATTAATCCTTTTGGTTGCAAAGACAACCTTTAATTTATGGTTCTTGACTATGAAGACCAATAGTCTGCATCTTTCCCAAGCAGCAACAATAGAGACTGGTAAAACTACTCAGATTCTCTGGAATTATATGGAAACCTATGGCCCACAGCAAAACTGAAATGGACATGATTCTTGTTATAGCTTGGGAAAGCTATGAGCAGCAGACAGGCAATAGAACTTGTCAAAAATGACAGAAAATTGCTAGTAACTGCAAAGGGTACTGGGATATCAGAGACTTGGGCAGAAATAGAGAAGCAGAAATCCTTCTCCATTTCACAACAGCTTACAGAAACTTGGGCATAAACATTGAGGATGAAGAAGAAATATTTAATACAATGAATGGCAGTAGGTTTAGCTATGAGTAACAGGGTATAATTGAGAAAGAGCTTATTTAAGCTGAATACCAGGATAATCCTCCTGCCAATAAGTATTGGGTTTTAAGAGCAGTTCTCAAAGGGAAATGAAGGAAGCCCTATCATATGAAATTTGAACAAAAAATCTGAACAAAAAATAATTTTAGATCAAAATGCGTTGGTCCATCATAGTTTGAGATGACAGACAGACAGAGACATATACATACATTCCTAAAACAAAAAACCTAACTGTTTTTTAAAAACGTTAAAGGCAGGATCATTTCTNGGCTGTGGAAGTCCCTTCCAGCAGAGGCCTGATTGGCTCCGGACCTTCCCTCCTTTCGATGAAAATGCAAGAACCGGCTGTTCCGCCAGACATTCGGCAAGGGAGATGGGTAAAGGGTGGGTTAGGGCAATTTATTTTTTACCACCAGTTTAATTTATTGTACAGTTTCTTAGTGTTTGAATATATGTATTATTGTATTTAGGTTTTATTTTACTGTTGTTAGCCGCCTCAAGCTGCTGTGAGTGGAAGAGCCGGGATAAAAATATTTTAATAAATAAATAATATGTAACTTATTGTTAAAATCCTCCTATGTGCCAAAAGACTGGAGGTTAGCTAATGTAACATCACTTTTTAAGAAGGGCTCCAGAGGTGAACCTGGAAACTACAGACCAGTAAGCTTGACATCAGTACCAGGCAAACTGGTGGAGGCCATTGTTAAAAACAGAATTACTACGCATATTGATGATGGGTAAAAACCAATATGGCTTTAGCAAAGGGAGGTCATGCCTCACTAATCTATTAGAATTGAATGTGAATGTCAACACATATGCAGATGGGGTAACACGGTTAATATAGTATACTCGGATTTTCAAAAAGCATTTGACAAGGTCCCTCACCAGAGGCTCTTGAGCAAACTAAGTAGTCACAGGATAAGAGGAAGAATCCTGTCATGGATTGGTAGCTGGTTAAAAGATAGAAACAAAGGGTAGAAATAAATGGTCGTTTTTCAAGTTGAAGAGAGGTAGACAGTGTGGTGCTTCAGGGGTCATACTGGGACCAGTACTGTTTAACATATTCATTAATGATTTGGGGAAATGGGTAAAGAAGAGTGAGGTGGCTAAATTTGCAGATGAACCAAATTATTCAAGAAAGTTAAGACCCAGGCAGACTGTGAGAACTACAGAGGAATCTTGCATGACTAGGTGAATGGGTAATAAAATGGCAAATGAAATTCAGTGTTGGTATGTGTAAGGTGATGCACATGGGAAAAAATAATCTTCATTATACATGCTAGGTTCAAATCTGGATGTAACCACTCAGGAGAAGGATCTAGGAGTCACTGTGGATATTTCCTTAAAGACATCAGCTCAGTGCGTGGCAACAGTCAAAAAGGGAAGCCCAACGTGAGGCTTTATTGCGAAAGAAATAGAAAATAAAAGGGAAAGTATCATAATGCTGCTGTTTAAATCTTTGGTACGACCCTACCTCGAATACTGTGTGAAGTTCAGGTTGCTCCATCTCAAGAAAGATATAAAAGAACAGGAAAAGGTTCAGAGAAGGGCAACTAGGATGATAGAAGGGATGGATCGAATTCCATGAGGAGAGGCTCAACAGACTAGGGTTGTTTAGCTTGGAGAAGAGACGATTAAGGGGGGATATGATACAAGTTTATAAAATCATGAGTGGCATGGAGAAAGTAAATACGGGACTCTTGTTTGCCCTTTCTCACAATAAGAGAACAAAGGGACACTCTAAGAAGTGAAATGGCAGCCGATTTAAAACAAACAAAAGTACTTTTTCACGCAGCGGACAGTACAGTTGTGGAACTCATTGCCAGAGGAGGCTGTGAAAGCCAGCAGCAGAAGTAGGTTCAAATGGAAATTAGATATGTTTGTAGAGGATAGAGTCATAAATGCCTGCTAGTTGGGGCTGAAACACCTGTACCGGTAGTTGGAAGAGGTTAAGCAGGTGATGACCTGCACATGTACTGCTCTTGAGCTACCAGAGCTGGACACTGCTGAAGATAGGATGGTAGGCTAAGATGGACCACGGGTCCGACCCAGTATGGCACTTTTAATGTTTTTATGTTTGTTGTGCTTACCCTGGAGGACCTGTGAGAGGCGGCTGTGTGGAAGTTGCAGAGCCAATACGGGCTCCAGAGGGGTCACAGCCTGTGTTTTAAACACTCAGAAGTCAAGCACATCATATTGGGACGGGGAGGAGATTGCTGTCCCCCAGTAAAGCAACATAGGGAATGGCGAAAAGAACTGAGGAAAGCAAATGGGAAACTGTCCCTGACGAGAACAGAGCCACCCAATTTCTTTAAAATTAAAGTAAACTTTTTTTAAAAAAAAATTAATCCTTTTGGTTGCAAAGACAACCTTTAATTTATGGTTCTTGACTATGAAGACCAATAGTCTGCATCTTTCCCAAGCAGCAACAATAGAGACTGGTAAAACTACTCAGATTCTCTGGAATTATATGGAAACCTATGGCCCACAGCAAAACTGAAATGGACATGATTCTTGTTATAGCTTGGGAAAGCTATGAGCAGCAGACAGGCAATAGAACTTGTCAAAAATGACAGAAAATTGCTAGTAACTGCAAAGGGTACTGGGATATCAGAGACTTGGGCAGAAATAGAGAAGCAGAAATCCTTCTCCATTTCACAACAGCTTACAGAAACTTGGGCATAAACATTGAGGATGAAGAAGAAATATTTAATACAATGAATGGCAGTAGGTTTAGCTATGAGTAACAGGGTATAATTGAGAAAGAGCCTATTTAAGCTGAATACCAGGATAATCCTCCTGCCAATAAGTATTGGGTTTTAAGAGCAGTTCTCAAAGGGAAATGAAGGAAGCCCTATCATATGAAATTTGAACAAAAAATCTGAACAAAAAATAATTCTAGATCAAAATGCGTTGGTCCATCATAGTTTGAGATGACAGACAGACAGAGACATATACATACATTCCTAAAACAAAAAACCTAACTGTTTTTTAAAAACGTTAAAGGCAGGATCATTTCTAAAAAAACTTTACTTTTCAAAAAACATTTTACAAAATACAGTTTACCAAAACTTAAATGCCCCAAAGCATAAAAATATATCACACTTGCATTAAAAACATATATTTAACAACAATGTAATAAAACTTAAATGCCAAAAGCATGGAAATTATTTACACTTCATTATCTACACTGCGTAACACATCAACATTAACACAGCTTATGTAGTTAATTTGTTACCATACATGCTTACTATTTACCACTAACTAAACTATGACATCATTTCTTTACAGGTCATTTATTTATCACCATAAGCCACCTACAAACATGTTTCACACCACCTTAATTCTGTTCTGCAGAATTTCATTGTGTAAGTGATTTAGCTGTATAAAGTTGTATAAGCTTTAAGTTTATAAAATGTCTATATATGTAAAGGACAGAGTTAAGGCGTTGTGAAAAAACAAAAATTCATAGTGGCCGATGATAATAACCCTAACTGGTTTTATATATGGAAGAACCCTGAGACTGCCTCAATGTCAGCTACCTCTTCCTCTGGACAGTGATTCTGGCTGAATCTTTGGCACCCCAGTGTGTCTACAGACTTCTTCCCCCTTTTCCACTTTCACTGCTGGAGAGCTACATTAGAGGCTTATGTTTCCCGGAGGGGGGGCATGCAGGACAGAGCGCCGCACCTTTGGAACTCCCTCCCGGTGGGGGCCCGTCTGGCCGCAGACCTCCCGGCTTTCCGTAGGAACTGTAAGTCCTGGCTGTTCCGTCAGGCATTTGGCGAGGGAGAGGGGTAGGGTGGGATGGGTGGTGGCTAGAGTGGGTTGTGTTTTCCCCTACTTTTGATATTATATTTTTATATTGTATTTTTATTGTTGTTAGCTGCTCTGGGCTGCTGCATGGCAGGAAGAGCGGGGTGTAAGTATGTTTGTTAAATAAATAAATAAAATAAATAAATGCTCTCCTCGGTTGCTTGTTTACTAGGGCTGGGGAGACGAGGCAGTCAGTTGCCCTGTGCAAAGTTCCTTCGGGACTTTCAGGATACAGCAAGATATAAATTCAAATAAATAAATAAATAAATAAATAAAATGATGCTGGCAGGGTTACAGGGACTGTACCTGGGGGTGCGGGTGGGGAGTGCAGGGTGGATGAGGTGGAAACTAAAGTGGTGCCAAGCAGTGAACATAATGGCACCCTAAGCTGGGGTGTAAACAACCAACCATCACCCCCTGCCCTGACATCCTGACCTCCCCCAAATCATTTGCAGTTACTAGCACTAGCCTCTTTATAGCTTCCCCTGCCTCTTTGCACTCTCCGCTTGCCGTGGGTGGGTGGTGTTATGGGGGCCAAGTGCTACACTCCCATCTCCCCAATAACCCAGGCTAGACACCCCCCTCCCCATACTTGGCCTGGCTGATAGGTGGGATCGCTCCGTCAGAGCAGCCTGGCCCCATAAGATGCTGGGGGGGGGGGAATCCCTTCATCCACAGCCCGGGCTGCCTGTCACCGTGCCTCCCCGTGCCCAGCCCAGCCGCTCTCCCCCAGCACCTGCCCACACCCCGACCCCACTGGCCTGGCATTTATTACCCTCACCCCCTGCTAGCCTCCAGCCGTGCCCGCCCCCCCCAATCCCATCCCGGCCTGACTCCGCTACAACCCAGCGGCTCCAACGGGGGTGACCGGCGGCCATGCGGCAGGCGGGCCCCAGTCCCTCCACCGACCCCGAACCGTCAGACCAGGACCCAACGGTTGTTCCTCTGCCCGCCCGCGCTCTGCCCGGCTCACTGACCTGGACGCGCCGCGCCATCTTCCCGAGCGGCGCCGAGAGCCTGGGCGGGAGGGGCGGGGGGAGGAGGAAGGGGGATGCGGTGCGGAGCCAGGCCCGGGGCGGGGCAGGAGCGGGGAGAAAGAAAGGGGGGGGGGGTTTGAGAGCTAGGGGGCGGGGCTAATGAAGAGGCAGTGGGGAGCAAGAAGGGGTCGACTTGGAGGAAGGGGGCACGGTGTGGGCTACGGGGCAATGAAAAAGGAGGGAGGGAAGGTAGTGTGTACGGGGTGGGTCAGTGTACGGACAGAATGCGGGGTAGTGTGGGAGGGGCAGTGGGCAGGTGAGACTACAGGGTACAGTGTGGGAGGGGCAGTGGGCAGGCGAGATTACAGTGTGGGAGGGGCAGGGGGCAGGTGAGACTACAGGGTAC
>QEPC01010891.1:33147-45165 GCA_003113815.1 Sphenodon punctatus
GAGTAGGGTGGGTTTTAATTCCCCCACCTACTTTTGGTTTTTAGTGTTTTGCCTTGCCCTGTATATTAATTATTTATAATATTTATGGTTGTTTTAAATTGTTTTTACATTGTTTTAAAGATTGTTGGAAGCCGCCCCGAGCTGCGTGCAGGAGGGGCGGGGTAGAAATGTTATAAATAAATAAATAAATAAATAAATAAATATGGCTGAAAGCCACAAAACAAATGTACATGCAAGGTGTCCCTCATGGAGGGAGGGGGATGAGATTGAGGAGTGGGAAGATGGGAGGTGTCCCCCATTGGGGGATGGAGAACGGTGGGGTAGAGGGGTTGGGGGGTTGGGTTCCCCCCCTACCACCCTGGCAGGGGGACTGCTGGGGGTGGGGACTGAGCTGGGGGGGCATGCAGGGGGAGGGGATGGTGGCGATTGGGATCATCATGGGCTGAGGAAAGTATGGTCCGCGGGGACAGGCGGTGGTGTAGTGAGGGAAGGGGCAGGTGGTTAATGCCTGTCCCTCTCTTGGCCCCACCCACAAGGTCAGGTGGACAAGATAAAGACGTTTTACCAGGCTCTGGCCTGTCGTTCGTGCTGTTAAATGAGGTCAGTAGCTAATAAATCATTGATTATCTGGGATTCAGTCCTGCATTGGGCTGCTGACCTCATTTGTGTGACAGAAACCCAGCTGGATGAGATGTTGGGACCAATCTTAGCTGACCTTGTTCTGGCTGGGTATTCTGTCCAGCATCAGCCCAGGTCAGAGGGGAGCGGGGGTGGTGTACCCATTATTTTGGGGGGATGGGTTGTCTGTTCAGAGGTTCTCAGTGCAAACCGAGTCCAGGCTAGAGGGCCTCCATCTTGTGTTTGATTTCGCAGGGGACAGGCTGGGGATCCTGTTAGTGTACCATGCACCCCACTGCATCGCAGCATCCCTGGTTTCTCTAGCTGGTCTGGTCTCAGTGTTGGTCTTAAGGTAGCCTAAGTGTATTGTCTTGGGAGATTTCAACATCCATGTTGAGGCCAGAGTTCATGGCTGCCATGGCAACCATGGGCCTGTCCCAGGTGGTAGCAGGTCCAGCACATGAGGGGGGGGCATACTCTGGATTTGTTGTTTGCACTGACCTTGAAGTGGGGGCTCCGATGATTAGGGGTGTGATGAGTTTGCCCTTGCCGTGGATGGCAATTTAACACAATTTAACACAACTTTTTTACAGGGTTGTTTTGAGGATTAAAAGTTGTGTTAAATTGTTGTATCCCATAGGCTCGTATCCCAGCACGCCTGCCTGACCGATGGGGTGAGGGACCTATTAGGATACTCCGCCCCTGGAGACTTATGGAAGCTATTGGATTCTGGAATGCTCTGCGGGAGTTACCCGTAGATCTTGGTGACCACTCCATCAATGGCCTGTGGACTTCTGGAATAATTGGCTAGCAGGGGCCATTGATTGTGTGGCTCCCAGGCAACTGCACCCAGTGTTTTGATACCACAGGTTTCCGTGGTTTCTGTAGGACCTGGGGTGCTTGAAACATGAAGAGCTGCGGTGGCAATGTATTTACTACTCGCACCGAAGAAAAACGATTGGAGCATAGGGCATTTTTGCAGAGCTATGTCCTGGCTGTGTGGGTAACCAAGAAGAGTTTCTTTGTTGCCCTCATAGCGTCTGCTCAGTTGCGTCCAGCTGAGCTTTTCTGGGTGGTGAGGGGTCTGGTCAGTCCAGCCAGTCTCTGTCTGGAACCGGATTCATCCAGGACCTGCTGGGACATGTTTATGGCATACTTTACAGATAAAATTGCCCGCATTGAACACAACTTTGACTCTGCCATTTCAGAAGCAGTGGCAGAGCCGAGGGTTAGGATTGCCATCTGGACTGAGTTTGTGGGATGAGTTTCAATTGGTGACATCTATTAATGTGGAGGATGTGCTGGTGTCTGTTAGGGCCATGACGTGTCAACTAGATCTGTGCCTATCCTGGATAGTGCTGGTGCTGGTGGGGATCATCAACACCTCCCTGAGGGTTGCTGGCTGGGTGGCCTTAAGGAGAAGGTGGTCTGGCCCCTTCTCAAGAAACCATTGCTTGACGTGGATGCCCCAGAGAACTACCAGCCTGTCTTTAACCTTCCCTTTTTAAGGAAGTTTATTGAACGGGTGATGGCCTGTAAGCTACAGGCACATCTAAACTGAATTAGTTTTCTTGATCCCTCGCAATCTGGCTTTTGCCCTGGTTACAGCATGGACACTGCGCTTGTGGTCTTGGTTGATGACTTCCTGCTGGGATTACATAAGGAACGTATGACCCTGCTGGAACTAGTAAAAAATCTGGTTCTACATTTGATACTATGAATCATGATGTGTTGGTGACCTACCTGCGGGACCTGACTGGGGTGGACGGTACTGTTTTACAGTGGTTCTGTTCCTTCCTAGAAGATAGATCTCAATGAGTGGTGATAGGGGACTGTAAGTCACCCTCTCAAGGGCCTCCCATGTAGGGTTCTGGCAGGGTTCCATTCTGTCCCACTTCTTATTCAATGTGTGTATGCAGCTGCTTGGGGAGGTTGTGCACAGTTAGGGGGTTCGTTATCATCAGTATGCTGATGACACCCAATTGTATCTTTTTTTTCACCTGACCCAGGCCCTGCAGTCTTGTTGCTATCTCAGTGTTTGGCTGCTGTGGGGGACTGGATGAGGTCGAGCCAATTGAAACTTAATAGAAAGAGGTGATGCTTGTTGGCGGGACCGGTGTTCTGGGGAGGTAGTGGCACCCATTATTGGAGGGGTCCGCCCACTGTTGGTCTCGGGTTCGGAGCCTGGGGGTGTTCCTGGATTCGCAGCCATGCCTGGATTTGTAAGTGTTAAGATGTGGCCAGTAGCACCTTACACCAATTATATCTGGTAAGATGGCTCCATCCATATGTCTCGGACTCTGATTTCGCCACTGTTATCCATGCATTCATCACCTCAAGGTTAGACTATTGCAATGCGCTCTATGTGGGGACTGCCCATGGTGACGGTCCAGAGGTTGCAGCTGATGCAGAACGCGGCGGCCTGCCTGCTCACTAGAACGGGTCGCCGGGAGCATATTACAACAGTGCTCCAAGCTCTGCACTGGCTGCCTATAGTCTTCCAGGCCTGATTCAAGGTGCTGGTTTTGACCTATAAAGCCCTGAATGGTCTGGGCCCTGTCTACCTGAGGGACTGCCTCACTCCCTGGGTGGCTCCTGTGGTCATCGGGGGGGGGGGGCTCTGACAGGTGATGACTGACAGGTGGGCGTTCTCGGCGGCCGCTCCATCACTATAGAACTTTCTCCTGGTGGGGGTCTACCTCAGCCCGGATCTCCTCACCTTCCAGGTGCAGTGTAAGACATGGCTCTTCTGCCAGGTCTTTGGTGGGTGGGGGAGAATGGGGAGGGACAGGAGCTCGGATGGGTGGGATATTTTTTTCTTAGCACAGCTTTCGGCAGACTTTATAGTTTTAGTGTTATGTTGTTTTAATTATTCTATGGCATATTTATTCTATTGTTGTTAGCTGCTCTGAGGTACCATGGGCAGAATGGGGCAGGATATAAATGCATTAAATAAATAAATAAATAAATAAATAAATAAAATAAAGCAGCTTGTGACTCAGGACCACCCCTGGCCGATACCCACCGATGAACTGCCCAAGACCTCCTGAGTCACAGTTTGGCCACCACTTGTATATGTTTTGTAACTAGAAAATCTAGATCAGACCCCTCCTAAGGGATTAGCGACAGTGCTTACTGTTCATATACATGCATCATTACAGAAGTATCACATCCCTCATTTGGACACTTGAGCTAATATCTGCAAATGAGGAAATTCTTTCAGAGCTGACAACACTCTGACCCTTACAGGCCCAGCTCTTTCTGTAATTCTATCTTTCCTAGATACTTGTAAGACCTCTGTTATCATATCATCTGAGCACCTCAAATCTGTAATGCATTTATACTTGCAACAACCCTTCCGGGCAAGATAATACTGTTATCTCCTCTTTATAAAAGAAGCTGGAATAGACACAGAGAGAAATTAAATGTCTTGTCCAAAATCAAACTTTGGATGAGCAGGGAATTGATTTGAACATGGGCCTCCCAGGTGGTGGGTTTAGGACCTAATTTCTGGATCACCTGTCTTCTAACTGCCTAATTTACTTATCCCAGCATCCATAGTAAAATGAAGGATTTGTCCTACTAGTTTAGGTAGCCACATTAGAATGCTAAGTGCTGAAGCCAAGCATGTCAGCAGTTTTGTTTTGAACAATCTCTGTATCATAAATAGAATTAATTTACCATCAATAACTTTCAGTGTTGCAGATGCAGAGGTGGTGCCGAACTTGTTTTTGGTTTGGCAAATGTAGACGCCTTCATCTGATTTCTTGATTCCCTGAATTTGTAGCTATCCTGTCACACCATACTTCCGAGGCCCACCTCTTGCCTGAGAGAAGAAAGAAACTCTAAATAGTGTAGAGAAAGTAAGGTTGCCGTGTTGGTCCCAAATATAGGCAATAGAGACAAAGTAGTACAGTCTGTAGTCTGGGGGTGCTCCTTGATCTGCAGCTCTGCCTGGATGTTGAGGTAGCAGCTGTGGCAAGGGGTGCATTCCACCAATTACATCTGGTATGTCAACTTAGGGTGTATGCCTCTGACTCGGACCTGACCACAATCATCCATGCTATTATTACTTCAAGATTAGACTATTGTAAGGCACTCTATGTGGGGCAACCTTTGGTGATGGTCCGGAGACTGCAGCTAGTGCATAATGCGGCGTCCCGTCTCCTGAAGGGGACAGGCCGACGTGAGCACATTAATCCAGTGCTTGGTTCTCTGCACTGGCTGCCAATAGTCTTCTGGTCCCAATTCAAGGTGTTGATGCTGATCTTTAAAGCCCTAAACAGCCTGGACCCCACCTACCTGCAGGACCGCCTCACCCTCTGGATCTTGGGTTGACCTCTGCGGTCAGCCGGGGCCACCCTCCTTGAGGTCCCTCGGGTTTCTGGGGTGTCAGCCATGAGGAGGGCGTTCTCTGTGGCTGCACCACGGCTGTGGAACTCCCTTCCGCTGGAGGTCCGCCTGGCCGCCGACTTCCCCTCTTTCCGCAGACAGTGTAAGACCTGGCTGTTCTGCCAGGTCTTTTCTGAGGGAGATGGGATGGGTGGGTTGGGTTAAGGAGGGGCTCTGTTGTTTGGGTATTGGGTTTTAAAATTAATAATGTTGATTTAAAATCATTTTTATTATATGCTTTTAGAATGTTGTTAGCCGCCCCGAGATACTTGTAAGCAGGAGGGGGCGGCATATAAATTTAATTATAAATAAATAAATAATTTTTATTGGGCCAACTACAGTTGGTAGAGGTATGCAAGCTTTCATACTTCACAGGGTCCTTCATCAGGCAAGTCAGGTTGTAACTCCTGCTAACTCTAACACAGTTATAACTCCTGATTTGCCTGATGAAGGACCCTGTGAGGTCGGAAAACTTGCATACCTCCACCAACTGTAGTTGGTCCAATAAAAGATATCACTGTACTACTTTGACTCTAAACCACTGAACCAGGAGTGCCCACACTTACCAGGCTGGAAATCTACTGAAGCAAGGTGTCGGCCTTTGAAGATCTACCAATCACACAGGGGTGTGGTCCAACCCGATGTGCATAGTCCCTCTCTTATTTGCATAACTTTGTGTATTTATTTATTTATTCAATTTATATCCCGCCCCTCCTGCGAATAGCTCAGGGCGGCTAACTACACCCCTTCTTTGCATACCCACACCCCATTTCAGTTTGTGGTGGTTTATTTTATTTTTTATCTTTCTAAGTGAGTATTTATTTAACCCACTCTATCTTCTAAGCAAGACAGTGCCACCAGATTTGTGTTTCTGGTTATTGCTGTGTTAATTTGATAACGTCCAATCCAGATTGTTTAATAATTATCTCCTCCCCCAGAAAAATTTTTAGTAAATAATTATTGTACATTAAATCAAATTAAGTTTACATTAAATTAGTAAAATTAAATGACCTACAGCATTTTGTTTGGTTTTGTGTGGGTTAGAAGTTGAAAAATGTTTAATTGCTCCACCCAGCGCTACAATGTCGGTCTCTGCCTGTGACTGTTCCTTCTCTCTGTTCCTTTGTGTCCCCCCCATGCCCCCACCACAATGCTAAGAAAGGGGTGGAAGCAGTTCTCCTACCCACTTCCCTCCCCATAATTCTGTCAGTGCTGTTTCTTTCCACATGCATTCCAACCTGTTGCACACCCTCTTCTGTGCCACTGCACCCCAACCTGCACACCACCTCCTCTCCATGCTCCCCCCCCCCACCCACTTGCAGGCTGCTACACTCCTGTTTTACACACACCCTTTCCTGTGCTTATGCGCCGTAAATCCCAACCTTCTTATTCTTTCCTCTGTGCCCTGCCTTCCAATCTGTGGTGGCCCTACAACACTCCTGCATTTGCCCTTCCCCACCTTCAGGAAATTAAACTCCCATTTTTCCCACACTCTCCCCGGCTTCTGCCTCTTCTGTATCCCATCTGGGTGACACACCGCCATTCTGCACCTTGTCCCTGGTGCTGCTGCTGCTGTAGCTGCAGAGGAAGGGAGTGCAGGAGGAGCTGGGGAAGGAGGAGTTCCAGCAGAGGCTCAGAAACCTCCTCACCACTGGCAACAACATGATGGGCCGGCCCCTGGTGAGGGTGTTTGTGTGGGTGCTACCCCTGGAGCCATGCAAGGACTGGAGGCGACCAGCAGCATGTGTGGGTCTGGGTGTCTCGCCCCCACTGCCCCTGGCGCATGCTGCTCACTTCAGCAGCCAGAGCCAGGGATGGAGTGAGCTCAGTCAGGCAGAGAGGGGCTCCTGGGGAGGAGAAGCCTCCGACACGCCTCAGTGCACCGCTCCAGGTGATGACATCGTCATCCAGAGTGGCAATGGAGGAGTTCCTCAGCTTCCCTCTTCACTGCCACCTGAACGACTGCCACGCTTCTCAGCCTGCTGTCCATGATCTACTCAGCAATGTTGCATGATCGGCGTTCTGAGCACCTCTGCTCTAAACTCTAAATATTCAGAGTGAAAGCCTCACCCTGCCGGACTTAATGACCAAGCTACCATTGACTTTGGTAGAGGAAAGATTTCATCCATAGCGGATAGCAGAGAAGATGTTCATTTTTAGCATGAGAATAATTGCCTGCACTACGCTTTGGACCGAATCCTGTTGTCGGGTTACAACATGTACTTGCAGCTGCAACCTAGCCCCTAGCCAGTATCTGATTCTCTAATCTCACAAGTCCTAAATCCCTGCTGTTTCCACGCTCCTTCTGTGGCAGGGATGGTTATGCCCAAGGTAAGTATTGGCAGGATCCTCGCCAAGCAGTCACCATCCACAAGGAATTATCAGCTCAATGTTTCTTTACTCCTGTTCAGACTCTATACAAAAGCCCTTTTTAAGCAGGTGGGGAGGGGGACAGGCCAGGTTGGTCTGCAGTGGGTGGAGGTGATGGGTGGGAGGAGGGTACAGATGGGCTCACACCCATCTCCACTCATCTACATGCATGGAGCAACCGCCATTTTGGCCAGTTGCTCCGTGGATGGGCGGAGGTGGGCGGGTTGCAGGAGTGTGAACGCACCCACACTTGCTCACTGCGGTGGTCACAAGGGCAGCACCCACACATGCACACGCAGCAGACCTGCGTGTGCATGCACGGCTCCGTCTTGTGTAAAAAGGGCCAAACTCACCACCATTTACACACATATACAGGCTCCACTTAGTCTCTGTACAGCCAAGCATAACCACCTGGCTTAGTCTCTCGAACCTTGAAACCATACTCTGGGTTTGGTCTCAGTCTAGAGGCAGAACTCCTTCTCCACTGCTGCCTCCTCAGTAGCCTCTCTCAAATTGAGTTTCAGCTCAGGCTTTCTTCTCTGGGCTGGTCCCTGCCACCCACGCCCAGCTCACCTTTGCTCCCAATTAGGTGCAGTTCCCAGCTAGGCAGAGTGCCTGTAGCCCTGCTAGAACCTGCACCTAGGCTCTTCTTAAAGCCCACAGGGACTCTGTCCTGCTCATGCTGCCTGTCTTCACATTGGGTGAAACCTTCATCTCATGCTGCCTCTCTTCACATAGGAAAAAACAGAAGTGATGGTTCCCACCACTGCCACAGACTTCCCTGTGTGATGGGCTAAGATGGACCATTGGTGTGACTCAGGCAGCTCCTTATATCCTTATACCCCTTGGGTAGCCTTACCTTTCTCCTGTGGATTTTCTGCTCTGAGCAGGGTGTTGGACTAGATGACCTCTGAAGTCTTCCAACTCTAAGGTTCTATATTCTATGGTGGGAGTCATCACTCTAGCGGGGATTTGGCCCAGCTACCGAACAAACATGATGATGGCCAAGAGGGGCGGGGAGACACACAGATGTGCATCCATGCAGCCCCGCCCCCATGCTGCGTGAAGTAGAAAGATTCTGAGGACACATTGCAGAGCAGCCTTACCCCAAATGGGATAAGGCTGCCTCGGGTTGGCCAACCCATTTGGCCAGGCTGTTTTGCTCACTGCATGGCAAGCTCCACAGTGGGGCTGTGAGTGATGGATGCTGGCACCCATCGTGCACAGCCATGGAACAGCCAGCTGTGGGCTTTAGGACCAGCTGGGGGAGGGAAGTGGGGCAGGGCCAGGTGCGAGCCATCCCCATTCTGGCCGTGGCAGCAGTTTCACCAGGACTCGCCTGCCAAGCCTCCCTACAACCATCTGGCCAGCTTCCTGCACTTGCCCCACTGTGTGGTGGTGATGGCGATTGCCCATCATGGGGCCACGCTGGGATCCGGCCACTACTGCTCATCTGGAAACACCCTCTGCCATAACCAGCAGCCAGAAACCAGGTCCAACAGTACTTATGCAAATCAAACACACATCACATCAATGAGAGTTTTCACTGTTATGGATTTCAGGATCATCATGACTGCCTCCGTTATCCAGTCTAGAGAGAGAGGTTGGTAGAATAATAGTGGGGCAGAGTATTATTCAAGTATTTTCCTGTCATCACTGCAGGGTCTTTGTGGAAGTGCTACATTGTCTTACTGTATTTAGATAAAGTAAGCTGTACATTGCAACAAGTAATAGCAATAATTTATTTGTAAATGCCTGTAAATGCCCTCTGAAAAACTGAGTGGGACATGGCTTGCAAATAACGGACCCCTCCAAAACCTGGAACCCAGAATTTATAAAAAGGTGAGGCCCAGGATACAGAGGCCACGACTCTTTCACCTTGAACGTGAACACGCCAGGTCCGTTGCTTTAATAAACAAACAGCCTCATTTCTGGGAATAGACAAAAAGAAATCGGTAGAAATGCCTAGGCACCAATGTTACTTAAAACCCCAGACCACCAGTCATTGTCCCATTCCAAAAGTGCCAGTCTCTCTGAAAGGCATAGTTTAGGGAGGAACTTAGCAGGTGCATACATGATTTTCACCTGATACATTGTCACAAGAATCGTCCTAGATGTTATGGAACTGGCCCTTATTTCCAGCCGCAAAAGCACTATGGGCGAGGCCGGGGGAGGGAGGGCTCCCAAGAATGCTTGCAAATACAAATTCTGTGCAGTTTCCAGAGATTAAACTGTTGTCCCCTGCCCACCCCCCTCCACCTGTGCCCCACAGACTATCTGTGGAAGGACCTTCCTCTCAAAAATTCTAAAGGCTGGCAAAATCATTCTGCCCTTGTTGGTTCTGAAAAAGCAGACTAAAGCCTAGATAGAGGAGGTGACCACCTGTCTACTATACTGGCTATGGGCTCCCCAGCACCCCGAGGGAGAGAAAACCATCCCCAGGTAGTTAAAGGACCTAACCTGCTCCAGCTGGTTTCCATCTAAGGTCCATCTAATTTGCCTAGCTGAAGGTGCAGATATACCTTGTAGGGATGGGCAAACGCAGTTCGGATGTTTGGAATTTGGACTGAACTTGGTCTGTTTGGACGTCCAAATCGAACGTCCAAACTGAACTCTCGAACGACCGAACAGTTTGGTCATGTTCAGATGAGTTCAGGGGCAGGAAAAACGTCTTTCCAGGTCCAAAAAAAATAGGTTTCGGTTTCGATTTCATTTCGGTTTTGCTATTTTTGAATGTTCGGCCAAGTTCGGCCAAACCAAACTCAGATGAACCGAACAATCGAACCCAAACTTGGGTTTCGAACCAAATGACCGAACATCCGAACTGCGTTCTGTTCACCCATCCCTACTGCCTTGGGTCTTGCTATAATTATTCACAAGTTTCTCCCTTTTACAAATCTGGGTGACCAGAATGGGTGAATGCCTCTTGGGAGTGTATTACGGAGGTAAAATGTCTAGATGCTGTAAATGACTGCTTCTTGGGGCAGCTGGTCCTGGAACATACAAGAAGAGTTGCTACTTTGAATCTAGTCTTAAGTGGAGTGCAGGACCTGCTGCAAGGGGTAATGGTGGTAGAGTCGCTTGATAATAGTGATCATAATATAATCAAATTTGACATAGTTATAAAAAGGAGATTAACAACAACAAAAAAAACCTACCAGAGTAACATGCAACATTAAAAGGGGAACTATGCAAAAATGAGGAAACTAATTAGAGGGAAACTAAAAAGAGCAGTTGCGAGAGGTGTGGAGATTATTTAAATGTATGCAAGAGACGTGGAGATTATTTAAAAACTAGGGATGGGCGAACAGATCACGGTTCGGGTTTGGTTTGGTCCGGTTTGGCTGTTCGGTTCGGTTTCCCGTTCGGTTCGGTCGCTGCGTTCGGGTTCAACCATTTGGTTCGGTCATGTTCGGTTCGGTTTGGGCGTTCAGAAAAAGACTCTCTGTGCGAGGAATGATAGCCCCAGACCCATGATGGTGGGTCCTGGGGCTAAAGCGGCAGCTTCTAGATATTGGCCACAGCCTCCCTGCCTGTAACTTGGCCCCAGAACCCTGACGGCGGGTCCTGGGGCTGGAGTGGCTGTTTCTTGATACGGTGGAATGACAGCGCCTCTGTGCAAGGAATGATGGCCCCAGACCCATGACGTTGGATCCTGTAGCTAGAGTGGCAGCTTCTAGATATTGGCCACAGGCAGCCTTCCCTGCCAGTAACATAGGCCCCAGAACCCTGGTGGTGGGTCCTGGGGCTGAAGTGGCTGTTTCTTGATGCTTTGGAAAATCGGCTCTCTGTGTGAGGAATGATGGCCCCAGACCCATGATGTTGGGTCCTGGGCCTAGAGTGGCAGCTTAAATATATTGATCACAGCCCCCTGCCGGTAACTTGGCCCCAGAACCCTGATGGTGGATCCTGGGGCTGGAGTGGCTGTTTCTTGATGCTTTGGAAAATTGGCTCTCTGTGCGAGAAATGATGGCCCCGGACCCATGATGGTGGGTCCTGGGGCTAAGGTGGCAGCTTCTAGGTATTGGCCACAGCCCTCCCTGCCAGTAATATAGGTCCCAGAACCCTGATGGCGGGGCTGGAGTGGCAGTTTCTTGATGCAGTTGAAAGACAAGACTTAATGGTGGGTCCTGGGGCTAGAAGAGTGGCAGCTTGTAGATATTGGCCACAGCCCTCCCTGCCTGTAACTTGGCCCCAGAACCCTGATGGTGAGTCCTCCTGGGCTGGAGAGGCTGTTTCTTGATACGGTGGAATGACAGCACCTTTGTGTGAGGAATGATGGCCCCAGACCCATGACATTGGGTCCTGGGACTAGAGTGGCAGCTTCTAGATATTGGCCACAGCCCGCCCTGCCTGTAACTTGGCCCCAGAACCCTGATGGCGGGTCCTGGGGCTAGAGTGGCAGCTTAAATATATTGGCCACAGTCCTCTCTGCCTGTAACTTGGCCCCAGAACCCTGACAGCGTGTCCTGGGGCTGGAGTGGCTGTTTCTTGATGCAGTTGCAAGACATCGCCTCTGTGCAAGGAATGATGGCCCCAGACCCATGATGGTGGGTCCTGGGGCTAGAAGAGTGGCAGCTTGTAGATATTGGCCACAGCCCTCCCTGCCTGTAACTTGGCCCCAGAACCCTGATGGTG
>QEPC01010891.1:100568-119162 GCA_003113815.1 Sphenodon punctatus
GGGGGGGGGGTTGGGGGGGGGGGAGTTGCTGCTGCGGGGGTTGCTTGCTGGGAGTGGAGGGGAGCTAGGGTTGCTGGGGGGAAGCCAGGGGGGTTGCTGGGAGGGGGGGAGCTGCTGGGAGGGGAGTCAGGGTTCCTGGGGGGGAGCCGTGGGGAGGGGTTTCTGGGAGGGGAGCCAGGGGAGGTTCTGTGAGAGGGGAGGGGAGCCGTGGGGTATGTGAATCAGTGTGAACCACTGACCTGACCACCAGGAAGGAGGGCTGTAGCGAGCGAGGCCAGCCTGGCAGGTCGCGGTGGGGTCCCAGTCTCTGAGCCACTGCAGACTTAGTCAGACTCCACGCGCTCCTGCGTCAAAAAGCTCGCCAGCAGGTCGCAGCTGCGCTCTCTGCACTTCTGTTCTGAGCAGAAGTGCAGAGAGCACAGCTGAGGGCAGCCTGCAGCAAGGCCAGACAGGACGCTTCCATCCCTGATCCCGGACAGCTGGAGTTGTCCTGAAAGGCTGAAAACCGGGCGGTCTGGGCAGGCAGCTGATTCCCCACCCTCTTGATCTGGGTGCCCCAGGCGATTGCCTGAGCCGCCTAATGGCAACGCCAGCCCTGATCTCTCCCTCCCTTTTCTCTCTTAGATTGTAAGCCCCCTTGGGGTAGGGACCTACCCCATACTATAACTATTGATTATAGTTAGTATATTATAAGTAGTGTAAATACCATATGTACAACAGACCTGATTCTCATTCATAATAAGGCCATGTTACCCCACTCTGACACTTTACAACACCAACTTTAAGGTAGTGCTTTGTGTAAATCAGAATTTGGCTCAGCAACTTAGATCAACACAACTGTCCTTGGTCCTAATGGCACTCCAGCCTAGGTATGAAGGTGACAGAATCTCTTTGGGGACTCTCCCCTGCTATCATATGTGTACCTGCCCCATCCTTGCAGTCAATGTGTTGTATCCTCCTACTGTAGCTGTAGCTTCCCTGCCCAAGTGATAGCCCCAGCAACCAAACTGCCCACAATGTGGCCTTCCTGTTGTAGCCAGCTCCCAGGCTGCCCCTTTCACACAATGCCCCTGGCTTTCTCCCAATTCAGAGCCTCCTTTACATCAAGATTCTGTTTCCTTTTCATCTCCTTTAAGACCATTTTTAGACGATCACGGCCGTGCTTGCGCTTGTTTTGAAAAAATGCCGGGAACCAGGATCAGATGATACACTCCCGGCAATCACGCACCCGGAAGGGGGACGCGCATGCTTTTCCGGCTGAATTTGACCGGGTCGATTTTTCAACCTGGTCAAATCGCGGCCGGAAAAGCAAGTGCGATCATCTAAAAATGGCCTTATGGAGGCCATCACTGGCTAGATTGTAAACCCCCTGGGGCAAGGATTGGTCTCTAATTATTATTTTATTGTTTTATTTATATAGCACCAGCAGATACCTGGCACTGTACAGTCAGTAGTTATAGACAGGTCCCTACCCCAAGGGGCTTACAATCTAAGAGAGAAAAGGGAGGGAGAGATAAGGGGGAGGTGAACATCAGGAGAGACACGGATACATTCATGAGTCTCGGGGGTCAAACCATGAGAGGTGGCTACCCTAGTACTGAGGGCAAGTACTGGATCCATAATACAGATCTAGGAATTAGAAAGGAGTCAAGTAAAAAACAGTCATGTGCTGTGGATTTGGACCACAAGCTGGGCTTTTCCCAACCCAGACCTACACTAAGTGGGTGCACTCTTCCTTGTGAGAGACGAAGGACACAGTTTCTATTGCCTACATCCTGGCTGGACCAATTCATATTCTCTGCCACGCACTTGGTAGTAAAGTCTATAATATTGTAAATTAATCCTGTAAATGATGAGCTGAACTTTAAGAACCAATGAACAGGTTCCCGGTGAGTTCAATTGATTCTTTATCTCACCTCCTGACAATTGATTTTGACCAGCCAATATTTCTTATTTCACAGTCTCTGGTTTTTAATCAAATTCTGCTTGTACATATCATTTTGCACTATCGCTTCTAGTGGCAGGTGCCACTTCCTTACTTGTACCTGTATGCACAGCAGGCCTTTATGAATATATTTTGTTGTGCTGCAACATAAGTGGGGCCGATCAAGAATGTAGAGTCTTCATTTCTGGATCTAATGTAAAAATGATCAGCAGTGAAACATGGAGAGCTGCTCAAATATGTTTGAGGGGGTGGGGGGAAGCCACAGCATTTTTTCTCTCAAAAGATTTCCCTCCTTCCAGCCTTCCCATCCCTTGACAAGCCCCAGCCTCGGCCAGCGAGAGGTGTGTGGCCTTTCAGGTGAAGCAGCAGTAATGTTTCTGGGGCCCGTCAGGGGCAGCAGCAACAGCAACAGTGTTCCCAGGACCCTGCCACTGAGAGGTGCAGGGCCTCTAAAACTATGGGGCCAAGTGCATAGGCTGCTGCCTCATTCCTGTCCCCAGGGCTAAGACATTCCCCTGCCCATTTCCTTATGTGATTCTCACCAGGACTGGCCTTACTGCGGGGCGGCTAGGGGCGGCCGCCCTGGGCCCCGCAGGTTTGGATTAACTTTGATTTTAATCCAAGCTCGGTTCCTCCTCCCCTCCGCTGCCTGGCACAGTCTCAGTCAGGGGCAATGAGGGAGAGAGAGGCAGAGGCCCCGCCTCTCCCTCATTTCCCCTGGCTGAGACAGAGACTGGCAGGTGGAGGGGGGACACCCACGGAGTGTGAGAGAGGCGGGGGCCTCTGCTTCTTCCCTCACTTCCGCCGGAAGTGAGGGAGAAGACGGCAGAGGCCCTACCTCTTGCTCACACTGCTGGCCCCCTCCACTGCCTGCCTGGCTGTTTCAGCCAGGGGAAATGGGAGTGCCCCTCTGCCCATCCCCAAGCCAGGGTAGTGCACCGCCCCAGGCTGGGGAGCACCCCCTGAGCCGGGGAGTGCCCCTAGGACCACTGGNCATTTCCCCTGGCTGAGACAGAGACTGGCAGGTGGAGGGGGGACACCCACACTTCTTCCCTCACTTCTTCTGGAAGTGAGAGAGAAGCAGGCAGAGGCCCCACCTCTTGCTCACACTGCTGGCCCCCTCCACTGCCTGCCTGGCTGTTTCAGCCAGGGGAAATGAGGGAGAGACGGGGCCTCTGCCTCTCTCTCCCTCATTGCCCCTGGCTGAGACTGTGCCAGGCAGCAGAGGGGAGGAGGGACTGAGCTTGGCGTGGGGCCCAGGCTGGAGGAGACAGTGGCGACGGAGGTGGCAGCACTGGCAGTGGATCAGGTAAGTGATCTGATTCGGTTGGAATCCAATGGCCGCTCAGGCTTGGGCAGAGGGGAGTGCCCCTCTGCCCATCCCCAAGCCAGGGTAGTGCACCGCCCCAGGCTGGGGAGCACCCCCTGAGCCGGGGAGTGCCCCTAGGACCACTGGTGGAAGATATGAGGCCCCGCATTTCTTTACCGCCCTGGGCCTCACTTAGGGTAAGGCTGGCCCTGACTCTCACCCACCGCCCTTTAAAGTGCTGTGATGTCATGGTGCTTCAGATGGTGTAGGGTACATGAGGAAAAGTGCAAGGTCAAGGCATTCTCTGCCCTTTTCCTGACTTAGCCCCACTCCATGGAGCACTGTAATGACATGGTGTTCCAGGTGGGCAAGGCTCCACAGGGAGCTCAGCCTGGCCTGAGTTTGAAGAACTTGGGCTGGGAAGGCTTCTGAACTAGACCAAGTCTGACTGGCCATTTGGTCTGCAGGGACCTAGGTCCCCCAAACAGAAGCTCACTTTTAGAATGGCTATGGACATAAAATGTCTGAAAGGCTTATATGGAAAAGCATTCTTATCTGCTTCCTGAGATAGGTAGAAATCTTATTTACAAGCTCACACTAGGTAGAATCAAGGTTTATGCAAGATTTATTGCAGAGCCAGTGTGGTGTAGTGGATAAGGTGCTAGGCTTGGACCTGGGAAGCCAGGGTTTGAATCTCACCTAGCCATGAACTTACTGGGTGGTCTTGGGCAAGTCACAATAACCTTTCACGCTAGAAAACTGGTGTGGTGAATAAGGTGTTGGACTCTGACCTCAGAAGCCAGGTTTGAATCCTGTCTTAACCATGAACTCACTGGGTGGCCTTGGCTAAGTCACAAACCTTCAGCCTCAGTTTCCCATCTGTAAAAATGAGAATGTGTGTGTCTGTCCATATAGTCCCCTCATCCTTGTCCATCTTAGGTTGTAAGCCCACTGGACAGGGACCTGTCTCTGAAATTCTATGTCTGTAAAGTGCTGCATACACCTAGTAGTGCTATAAGCAGCAGTTTATGCCATTAATTTCAATGTCATCCTTTGGCATAAAATTAACAATTATATGTAGTGTAGAGAATGTAAGGTTGGTCCCAAATATAGGCAATAGAGACACAGTAATACAGTGATATCTTTTATTGGACCAACTACAGTTGGGGGAGGTATGCAAGCTTTGGGACCTCACAGGACCCTTCATCAGGCATCAGGTCCAAAAGCCCACATACCTCCCCCAACTGTAGTTGGTTTAATAAAAGATATCACTCTACTACTTTGTCTCTATTGCCAATTATATGTAGGTGATCCAAGATTTGTAAATTGTAAACAACTGTGTAAAAAATGCAAGAAAGGTGGTCTTAGTGTAAGTCAATACTTCCCTGTGGTCTCCACTGGACAGAGGAACATTACAACAACATCAACTGGTAGCGACATTAACTGGGAGTAATGTTCCAGATTATTTTTCGGCACCTGGTCAGTCTATTTTATCCTTTTGTATCTTCATAAAAAAATTTGCCTTATTCGTCTTTCTGCTCTTATCACCTCTTAACACATGAGGAGGTGTTACTCTGCTGAAGCTAATAGAGTTACACTGGCACTAGCTATGCTAATAGAGTTACACGGCGTGGGGTGGGTGGGTGTGTCGGTGTGCCGCAGTCCGTGTGTGGTGGGTGGGCGGAGGGTGTAGATGGGTGCACACTGCACAACAACACACACGGAGCAATCGCTGTTTTCACCAGTTGCTCTGTGCGTGGGAGATGGGTGTACAGAAGCATGCACGCACACCCACCCGCCGCGGGATTTACACGGGCGGCACCCACGCAAGAAAACAGAGAAATTGCCACAGCAAAATACTATCTTTCATACAAACTTAGTTTCCAAAAATTGTGTTGTTCAAATATTTTGGTAGCCCCCCCCCTCCCTTCTCTCTCCACCCCTCTAAGTCTAATGGCTTGGATCTGGGTAACTCCATGTTATACCACACACTGATGTGGCCCCAGATTGGAGTCTTAGTTGTGGGGGTTGTCTTCAAGTCGGTGATGAAGCCAGTTGTGGAGTACTGGAGTAGCCACATTTGTCTTTCCATTCCTTGCTTTCACCTCCTTGTGAAGTTCACCATCTGTACTAATTGGGCTATCAAGATATACAGACTCATTCATGTTTTCTTGTTTTCTACTGTCAGTCATATATAGACCAACATTACTAACTCCTTTGTAGTATGCTGGAATCAGGAAGAGAGGTCATTTTTATTTACTTACTTATTTCAAATATTGATATCCTGCCCCTCTTGCACAAGTGACTTGGGGAGGCTCACAATAAAATAAAAATACAAATAAATAACGATAATACAAATACAAATAAAACATATAAAAACAGTTTAAAATTCAAACAGTTTTCTAAGAAGAAACTCAACTAATCCCATAACCTATCCCACCCCTCGCCCACTGTCAAATGCCTGGTGAAAGAGCCAGGTCTTACAACTTCACTGGAAGGCAAGGAGATTTGGGCTGAGGTGAACCTCCACCAGGAGGACATTCCAAAGTGACGGCGTGGCTGCTGAGAATGCCCTCCTGTCAGTACAGACCCTACAAAAGTGCAGGACCTCCAGGAGGGCACCCCCAAATGACTGCAGGGTCTGGGGGTGAGACAACCTTATTTATTTTTATTCATTTATTACAAGGCTTAATATCCCACTCCTCCTGCCAGAAGCAGCTCGGGGCGGCTTACAACAACATAAATCAACAGTTATAAAACCATAAAATTATAAAAACATAACACTCCCCCCCCCACCCTCTACCCATCCCCCCTGCCAAACTCCTGATGGAACGGCCAAGTCATACAGCTTTTTCGAAAGGAGGGGGAGAACGCCCTCCCCGGCGTGGCCCCCTGGAAAACTCGGGGGGACCACAAGAATAGCATCCTCTGATGCCCGCAGGGGCTGGTCCAGTACCCAGGGTGGTGGGGGTGAGGCGGTCCCACAGACAGACAGGTTCCAGACCGTTTAGGGCTTTATAGATTAAAACCAACTCGTTGAATCAGCTTCGGAAGACTATCGGCAGCCAATGCAGAGAACGGAGCACTAGTGTAATATGTTCCCAGTGGCCCAGTCCCACCAAAAGACGGGCCACCGCATTCTGCACCGGCTGCAGCTTCTGGGCCATCACCATGGGTAGCCCCACGCAGAGTGCGTTACCATAGTCTAGTCTCAAGGTGATGAAAGCATGGATGATGGTGGCCAGGTCAGAGTCTGAAACATATGGCCTAAGCTGACAGACCAGATGTAGTTGGTGAAAGGCACCCCTCGCCACAGCCTCCACCTGAGCATCCAGGCGGAGCTGCGCATTGAGGAGCACCCCCAGACTCTGCACATGGGGAACCAATGGAGGACAGACCCCATCAATGATGGGGGCCATTAACTCCATCGTTTTACCCACCAGCATCACCTCTGTCTTGGCGGGACTCAGCTTCAGTTGATTAACCCTCATCCAACCCCCCACAGCTGTCAGACACCAAGTAAACACAGAGACGGCAGGGTCTGGGTCTGTTGAAAATGAGAGGTATAGCTGGATGTCGTCAGCATATTGGTGGCACCGTACGCCAAACTTCCTGATTACCTCACCAACAGGCTGCATATATTTATTTATTTATTTATTTATTTATTTATTTTTAAAATGTATACCTCGCCCCTCCTGCCAGGCAGCCCAGGGCGGCTAACAAAATCAAAATCAATAAAATACAATAAAACATATAAAAACATCACATAACAATAACAATAGTAAAAATGAGGAGGAAAAAAACCCCAACGCCCCCCAACCCAGCACCCCCCCACCCTCACCCTTCTCCCTCGCCAAATGCCTGATGGAACAGCCAGGTCTTACAATTCCTGTGGAAAACTGGGCCAGCCAGGTCCCCACCGGGAGGGAATTCCACAGGCGTGGCGTGGCCACTGAGAACGCCCTGTCCTGTGTAGCCCCCTGGAAAACCTGAGGGACCTCCAACAGGGCACCCCCAGATGACCTATGGGGCCGGTCCAGAACCTGGGGGGTGAGGCGGTCTCGCAAATAGGCAGGGCCCAGACCGTAGGTCAAAACCAACACTTTGAATCGGGCTCAGAAGACTATTGGCAGCCAGTGCAGAGATTGGAGCACTGGTGTAATGTGTTCCCAGCGACCCAGCTCCATCAGGAGCCAGGCCACCGCATTCTGCTGCAGCTGCAGCTTCTGAGCCGTCACCTGTTCAATATATGTTGAACAGGAGGGGAGACAACACCGAACCCTGCGGGACATCACACGCGAGGTCTCGGTATGATGAAAAACACTCCCCGAGTACCACTCGCTGGGTTCTCCTGGTCAGGAATGAGCGGAACCATTCAAGAACAGTCCCGCCCATCCCTGCACAGTTCCGCAAGCGCACCACCAACATCTTGTGATCAACCGTATCAAAAGCAGTGGACAGATCTAATAGAACCAACAGGGTTGAATGACCCCGATCCATCTTCCAGCGCAGATCATCCACCTAGGCCACAAGTGCAGTCTCTGTGCCATAACCCAGATGAAATCCCGACTGAGAGGGATCAAGAAAACCGACGTGGTCAAGATTCCCCTGCAACTGCTGAACCACCACCCGCTCAATAACCTTCCCTAAAAAGGGAAGCCAACAGATAGGTCAGCTAGCTGGCAAGAGATAGGTCAATAGCTGGCAAGGGAGTCAACGCCAAGCGATGGTTTCTTGAGCAGAGGCCACACCACCGCCTCCGTGAGACAGCCTGGCACTCTGCCCTCCCGAAGGGAGGACTTGACCACCCCTGCCAGCAGCGGCCCCATTGTCTCCTTGCAAGATTTATTTAGCCAAGACGGGCATGGATTTAATTCACAAGAGGTGGCCCTAACAGTCCCAAGGGTCCCAACTGCATCAGCAGGTGTCACCGACTGAAATTGATCCCATAAAACCAGACAAGGTGTGACTTCCATAATCTCAGGTTCCCCTAGTGTAATAAGTGCAGCGTCAAAATCGCGGTGGAGATGAGCAATTTTATCCACAAAATAATCCCCATACCTATCACAGAGTCCCCTCCAGGGTGGAGGTAGGCCAGACTGACCAGCCCCCGCACCACCCAGAAAAGCTCCACTGGGCGAGATTTTGTAGATGCTATGAGAGCAGCAAAAAAAGCTTTTTTTGTTGCTCTCCTCACCTCAGCATATGCTCGCAAACTGGCTCTATGCCGCAATCTGTTGGCTTCAGTACAATAACACCACCACCTTCGCTCCAACCGCTACCCTTCTCGCTTTAGAACTTGCAGCTCCTCCAAAAACCATGGGGGCCTACAGTGCCGTCGCCTGGGCAGTGGACATCTAGGAGCCGTCTGATCAATGACCTCAGTCAGCAGAGTGTTCCATAGTGCGATGAGGTCATTGATGAGACGGTCGTTGAGATCAGAGGGTACCTCCCCGAGAGCCAACCAGAACCATTCCGGTTTCATTAGCCTCTGGGGGCGAACCATTTGAATTGGCTCCACACCCTTCCGGGGGCAGACGTGCTAAGAGAGAGGTCTGAAGGAGATAATGATCCCACCATGACAAGGGCACAGCTGATATCTCCCCCAATAACGGACCCCCACCTCAAGGCCAGTGCAAAACATGAGATTGAGAGTATGGCCCCCCCGATGTGTCGGGCCGCTGACCATTTTGGACAGATCCATGGTTGCCATGGTAGCCATGAACTCATGCTCCACCCCCCGAGGTCAGCGTCGGTGTGGATGTTGAAGTCCCCCCAGACTAATGCCTTTGGGGACTGCAACTCCACCTCCACCAGAGCATGTGGAGAAGTTGTCGTACAGGTAGGTGCACGGTATATGAGCAGCACCCCCAGACTGTCCCCCGCCAAATCAAACACCAGGTGCAGAGTCTCAGTCCCTACCATGGTTTGCAACTGACCACCTCTCTCTAAAAATCAGTTACACCGCCCCTCCCCCCATCCCTCCGACCTTGGCTGATGCTGCACGGAATACCCGGCCGGAACAAGGTCAGCCAAGATAGACCCCGACTCAAGGTCCAGCCAGGTTTCCGTAATGCCCACGAGATTGGTGGCACAATCCAAGACTAATTCCTGGATAGTTGTTGCTTGCCACCAATCTTGCGTTCAACAACAGCAGCGATCTCTGATCTCGATTCCCCCTGTCCAGCCGCTAAGGGGTGAGTGAGCTGGACCTGCAACATGCTCCGCTTCACTGATCTTATACCACCCCATTTGGATCCATAACTCTCCCATCCCATCACGTCCCCAATGGCTGTGTCCCCCCACCCCCAGCACCGCCCCCCAGCCCCGGCCCCCCTCCAGCTATTCTGCCCTGGCATCAGGGGAGACACTCACCTCAAACCCCCTATCCCCCTCTGCCACATGGGGGCAACCCCCCCTTTACCAAGTACTGCATCCCTCCCTCACACCAAGGGGGTAGTCCTTCGCCCCCAACCCAGTCCCCCTGCCCCTCTCCCATATAAAACAAACATTCCATCCCACCTACCCCCACGTCCCAAGCCCAAAATACAAATACCCCCACCCTAGCCAACTCGGACCCCACTAAGGGCCACACCTAAGGCCCCTTTGGCGGCTTTTGACCCTGCTGGGCCGGACGTCCGTCCCTGAACACCAGTCCTGCCAACAAGGGGAGGGGGGTCAATGTTACCTGGGGCTGGACAGCTCGGGTCTTGTCAGAGGGCTGGACCCTCTCCCCATAGCGGTGGCGGTGATGGCAGTAGTGACAGCAGCAGCAGCAGCAGCAGGGCGGACCCCGAGGGGATGGATGTCCACTCCCCAGGCCGAGCCACTAGCGGCTTTTGGCCCTACTGGGCCGGAAGTCTGACTCCCTCCCTGCCCACACCCGCCTGGCCCCCTCCCTTTGTACCTTCAAATCCCTCCTCAAGACTCACCTCTTCCATTCCGCCCTCTCCAACTCCTCGCTCCCGTCACCTAACTTCTGCTGATACCTTCCATCCAGTACAATCTGTTACCTGAGGTCTGTTTATTCATATCCTCACCACATGGATCAGGCAGCCATCATTCTCAATGTAACCAAGCCAAGCGCGTGCACCTGGGACCTAACATCTTCATGAATGTAACACTTGTCTCAACCTCTGTTCCCCTTCCTTTGTCTCCCCTCACCCCCATCTCTGAGATTGTAAGCCCTAGGGCAGGCACCGTGTCTATTCCATTACTTTGTAAAGAGCCAGATACATTGCTGGCGCTATATAAATACCTGCTAATAATATTTATCTTATTTATTTATTTACATTTATTGGCTGCCCCCTCATGGCTACAGCATCCCGGGGTGGCTCACAGCAAGTAAAACAACAATAAAAACTCATAAACTCATAATAAAAACTCAGCTCCAGGCGCATCTGGACAGCATTGGTTTCCTGGACCCTTTTCAATCTGAGCCAGGTTCAAGGTATTGGTGTTAATCTATAAGGCCCTTCACGGTCTGGGCCCCTCGTACCTCAGGAACTGCCTCGCCCTCTGTGCCCCAGAGCGGCTCCTTCGGTCTTCTGGGGTTGCCTTCTTAGAGGTCCCCCGTGTTAAGCGGGGGGCTGCAATGGAGAGGGCATTCTTGGTGGTCGGACCGCATCTCTGGAATTCCCTCCCGGAGGAAGCTCGCATGGCCCCAAGCCTTTTGATTTTCTGACAGGCTTGTAAAACCTGGCTCTTCGCCCGGGTAAGGCAGTATTCAATTAGTCTTGTTTACATTGTCCTGCTAGTCTGGGAATAACCAATAGTGGGTGCAGTCACACGGGACGCTAACCCGATTTGGGCAATGTTGCCCCGCATCAGGCAGACTTACCCTGCGATGCAGCACATTGTATAACCAGCTTCCGCCAGATGTTCACCCCACCCTGGGGCAGAGCAGACAGCTGGCTGCTAGACGTTGCATCCACCAGGGAAGGCTGGAGACACAGTGCATAGCAGTGTTGCCCTAAGTGGGATAACACTGCCCATATCGGGTTAAGGGAATGCCCCCTGTGTGACTGGTCCCAGTGTTGCCCCACCCCTTGGCAAAGTCTGCCAGCACTCTTCAGCGGCAGGCATGTTTGCCAGTCCCGCATGGCCACGTCACAGCCAGGGGTGGGACAGTGGGCGGACCAGGGGATGGTGGGTGAGGCAAGGTAGGGCTGGGCTGGGCTGGGCACCTGCACGTGTAGGCAGCTCCTTGACCCACCCCAGCACGTGGTGGGACTCCTGACATCCTGCCTGGGTTCCCTGCTGGGGGAAGATCATGTGGTCTCCTGTCCCCACCCACCCAAAGTGTTGGTGGCTGCAATTATCCACAGCGGGGTGGGCAGGGGATCAGGCCTGCCCTATCTCAGGTGGCTGTACCTAGTCATGTGTTTACCTTATTAGCTTCAGACTGTGCATTGTGGGATTGTTCAGGAGGGCGAATAAACACCAGCTCTGTGGGGGAACCCTGTAAATCTCTAGTCACACTAAAACTAAACTGGTGAATGCTAGTTCATATTCAGCTGTTTGCCATAGCATACTCCTCTGGGATCCTGATAGAACTCTTTAGCACTGCTCTAAAATTGTTTTTAAATGATGTAGTACAAGCACGAACCAAATTCATTTATTTATGTAGTTCTCCGCTGCCTTTGGGCAGGAGGGGCGGGGATACAAGTTTTAAATAAATAAATAAAAGAAAGAAAGAAAGAAAGAAATCAACCGTAAGAATGGCTTTGTGGGGTACCAGTTTATTATGTCTCTATGATTTTCTTATTCAATTTGTCCACTTTGCAAGGGAGAGGAAGAGTTCACCCTGGGTCCTTTCTATCTCACGCATCATTGCCAGGAGTAAAGGTACAAATTGGACCCTGAGAGAAAGCTGTGAAATCCATTGTTATCAGTGGTATTTGATTAATAGCCTTTACCAGGTTTGCACAAGAGTAATTTATAATTATGTTGATATGCAAGAACAGGACTCTGTCTCTTGAGGCTGAGTCGTGCAAAGGCATACTCTGAGTAGTTCCACTGGAATCAATTAGACTGGTTGACTACTTAGAGTGTGTTCAGTTTTGTGGCACAACAAATCTTTTTAGGACTGAGCCCTTCAGTTTACCATCTCTGCAGAGCTAATAGAAGTAAAAAGCAATAACAATGCATTTGTGTCTCTGAAGTAGCAATACAGAAGTAACCAATATGTTGATTTTTGCATTATTATTTTTTTTGGATGGGCAAGTAATATTTCTTTAGCTTTGAGCGGATGCACTCTCATGACAATTTTGCAAAGCTGAACAAACATTTCATTTTAAATTACCCAGGCCTCCAAAGACCTGGGTGGAATGGGCCTTTTGAATGTAGTGTGAAAACAATGCATTTATAAGCCATGTTCTGAACGATTTAGAGATTTATACTCATGCCCATTACACCAAGGTACCTGGGCTCTTTACATCAATAAAACCAATTACAAATCAACTGAATGTAATAGGACTCACTGCTTGTTAGTAAAGCATCACTACCCTCTGTTATAAAAGATTTTTCCTGAGGCTTATCAGGCTTGGGATCAGGAGACCTACAGGAGGGAGTAGGATACAGGAGCACAAATCCTCCAAAGTTCCAAGTATAGAAGGTCTGAGAGCATTTTTAGACCAGCAGGTGAATCTAGCAGATTGACAAATCCACTCTTAAAAAAGTCACGCGGGAAGCGTTTAGTTTACACTCACCGCAAGTTGTCAGCCACCAGCGAACACAGTAGCGCCCAGTGGATCGCGCATTATTTTTAAAACCGATCTCGAGGTTTTACAAATTCGGTTTTAAAAATGGTGTTCAAGCCGCTGGGCGCTGCTATTTTCAATGGTGACTTCCAGTGCATGTAAATGCTCCCTGCGTGACTTTTTAAAGACCAGATTTGTCAATCTGCTAGATTCTCCCACTCATCTAAAAATGCCCCAAGTGTATTAAAGGGAGCAGGTTCCAGAGAGATGGGCATTCTAGAAGGCGAGAGACCCAGTCTTGGATGACCGAGAGGAAGCAGGTTGGAGACTTTTGTGTCACCACAGAAAACTTCCTGCTTCCATACTATCTGCCCTTTAAGGGCTTATTCCCATGAGCACCTTTTGGGTGGTAACTACCTCTTAACTCATGCTAACCTCCCCTGTGTTTCCATAAGTGGAGGTTGTGAACTGCTTAAAGTGAGAATAAGGGGGAGGTGCTTACCTCCCCAAACAAGCAGGGTTAAATTGGGCAGCGTTTGTTTGTTGTTACTGGAAGAAGGTAATTACCTCTCCCCACTTCCCAAGTCTTCTGCTGTCCCTGAACACCTCCACATTTCCTTCTTTTGTGTTTCAGTCACAGCATCTCTGCCTCACTGACTACTTGTTATTTTAGCTCCTTCTTCTGAAAATTCCCTGCAAGTTACCAAGTGGGAAGATGTGGGGAAGGGAAAAAATAGTTAAACCCTGCTGTCTCCTACTCATGGGAACAGTGATGGAAAGAGGTAGCTACTCCAGAGTAATTCATCTGCAACAATTCCCCTTGCTTGTGAGAACAAACCCTGAGACCCCGTTGTAGCATTCAGATGTGGAAAATCTGGAAATTTAGCTCTCTAGGTAGGAGCTGCTCCATATCTGGCTCTCATTTTAACAAACCTCCTTGATCGCCAATGGCTATTTCCACATTAGGACAGGGTAGGTAGCACAGGATGCTCTTGAGTTTCTGCTCAAAAGAGAATGGGTGTTTGCATGTGTAACAATACTAGAACTGAAACTCAATTTTGACTTTTTCTCGGTTATCATCGAGAATCGCGATTCTTGTCTCTTATTAAACGAGAAACTATAACCAAGGAAATTGTTGTCTCTTGAAAATTCTCGGTTGAGAATCTGTTCTTGAATGACCGTTTACCAGATTGTTGTTTACTGTTGGATTACCAGTTACTGAGTTACCATTTACCGGGTTGTTGGTTACCAGGTTGCCTGTGAGCCAAATGCAATAACCAATAAACACGGCAATCAATAAACCAATAAACATGGTAACAAACCAATAATCAATAAACATCAGTAACCAAATAACCAATAAACCAATAACCAACAACAAAAAACTCAATAACCCATAAACATGATAATAAACCAATAACACATTAACCAATAAACAATAACCAATAAAAACCAATAACCAATACAAAAAAAACCCCTAATAAACCAATAACCTATAAACATGGTAATAAAACATGGCACATGGTAAACTGCGATACTGATATAACCGATAAACAGCAAAAACCATGATATCCAGTAAACATGGTTAAAAATAAATGGTAAATTGCGGTAATCGACAAATCGAGTTTCATCTGAGATCTCAATTGGGGTTTAAAAAAGCTGCAAAATCTCGGTAGCAATTCTTAATGCCCACAAAATTATCGTGAGAATCAATTTGATTCTCGTTTCAGCACTAAACAATACATACCAGCCAACACATGATGAAATCCATGACATCATCGAGGGTTCGACTTAGAATAGGCAGGGTGTGGGGTGAAGAAGTGGGGCCAGGGCATGGCACCCAGTACCTAGCATTCCCTCTCCAGTCATGGGTTATTTATTTATTAATTTAATTCGATTTTTATGCCACCCCCACCCCCCTGCCAAGGCAGCTCGGGGCAGCTTACAACAATAAAATCATATAAAATAATAACAGCAGTAACCAATTGTCAGTGGCGCCCGGGCCCGTGCTGGGACCCCCGAAGCACCCCCACGAAACCCAACCCAGCCCAGCAGCTCACCGGAACCAAGAAACCTCCCCTCAATGGCGCCGGCGGCTAGGGGAGAGCCGCGCATCGGGGGCACGCCACCGGCAGAATGCCGGCGAGAGGACGTTCCTCCAACGCCCCCACAAACACTGGAGGAAGGGCCTGGGTCTGTGGCCACGCCCCCACCAACGACCAGCCAGGCGGGGCCTACTCCGGCCCCGCAGGGAACACTCTCCCAATTAGCGCCGCCGTCAGGGCTCCAGGTGCGGCAAATAACCACGCCCCCCACAAGCAATCATTCTGTGGGGATTCCCCCGCCCCCGCGGCACCACTCAGAGCGGCTGCGGGCACGCACGGGGGCGGGGCTTAGGGAATAAGAACCAGCGCCGCCTGAGAAGCGGCGCTGGTGATTGTGGAAACCGGCCCTTGACTGAGCGTGACCGAGAGCGAGCGTGATAGTGTCTTGAATGTTTGTAACCCCAACCATTGCCCGAGCGTGTGTGTTCCTTCCTACGTGAGTCCTTGTGAATTCCTGAGTGCGTGCAGAGTGAGTACCCGAGAGAAAGCCCTTCCAGAAACTTGTGTGGTGCCCTTATCCTTGGCGGTGAGTGACCCGTGTCCGTTCTCCCTTTCCCCCTCCTGGCGCCCCGCACTCCCTGGGGTGGAACCCCTCACTCCCTGGTCCTTTCGTATCATACTGCGTGTTGCCTGCGAGTGTGGGGCAGCCTTGGGTTCTTGGTCAGCAGCGCCTGATGATGATAAGGGCTCGTTCTCTTTAATTAGAGGTAAAGCCCACATACTATCCTGACGGGCATCCTACCCCCGGTTGCTCCCGTGCTGACCTTGATACCCCAGGGCCTTTTGCGTGTACGTGTGCGTGGAACCCTTTCCCCTACCCCCGGTAACACCAATATTTAAACACATAACAATATAAAATAAATAAAACCAATACAAAAAACACAGGTGGAGTTTAACCCCTACTCCCCTCAACCTCACCCCCCCCCCAATTCACCTGTCCCCCTCACCAAAAGCCTGGTGGAACAGCCAGGTCTTACAATATCTACAGAAAGAGGGGAGGTGCGGAGCCAGGCAGATCTCCATTGGGAGGGAGTTCCACAGCCTAGGATCAGCCACCAAGAACACCCCCCTCATCATCCCCACCCAGAATACCTGGGGACTTTGAGGAGGGCGCCCCCAGCTGACCACAGGTGGTCAGGGGGCCTGCAGGTAGGAGGGGGCCAAGCCGGTTAGGGCTTTATAGGTCAAAACCAACACCTTGAATTAGGCTCAGAAGACTATAGGCAGCCAGTGCAAAGAATGGAGCACTGGTGTAATGTGCTCACAGTGACCCATCTCCATCACACAAGCATTCTGCACCAGTTGCAGTCTCCAGACAGTCACCATGGGTAGCCCCACATAGAGTGTGTTGCAGTAGTCCAGTCTAGAGGTGATGAAAGCATGAATGATGGAGGCCAGGTTGGAGTCTGAAATGTACAACCAAAGCCGCTGCACCAGATGCAATTGACGGAATGCCCCCTTTGCCACAGCCACCACCTGGGCATCCAGGCAGAGCCATGAGTCAAGGAGCACTCCCAGACTCCAAAACTGAGGGACCAATGGTGAGCGGACCCTGCCAATGATGGGGGCCTCCACTCCTTTCACACCCCCCCACCAACTTCACCTCCATCTTGTCAGGATTCAGCTTCAGATGGCTCACCCGCATCCAGTCCCCCACAGCCGTCAAACACCGGTTGAGAACAGTTGACCGGTTCTGGGTCAGTTGAAAAAGAAAGATAAAGTTGGGTGTCATCAGCATATTGATGGCATTGCACACCCAATTCTCTAACGACCTCGCCAAACAGCTGCATGTACACGTTGAACAGGAGAGGGGACAAGATGGAACCTTGCAGGACACCACACGAGGTCCCGGGGAGAAAATGAACAATCACCCAGAACCACACACTGCATCCTTCCACCCAGGATTAAGCGGAACCATTCAAGAACAGTCCCACCCACCCCAGCTCGGTCACACAAGCAAGTCACCAACATCTCATGGTCAACGGTATCAAGCACAGCCAAAAGATCTAATAGGATCAACAGGGTCGAATGACCCTGGTCCAACTCACAGCGGAAGTAGTCGACCAAGGCCACAAGTGCAGTCTCAGTACCGTAACCTGGACAAAAGCCGGACGGCGAGCAATCTAGAAAACTATGGCTACGTAATGCAACCACCTCCATCCTGAATCCTCATCTTTCCTTCCATCAGATACCCAAGGAGCAATTTCCACAAATAAATTACAAGAACATTTTATTATCAAAAAGGGCCTTGAAGTGAAGCTTCCTCTATGTAACACTCACATTTGGAAAGTCTGTACTTGGACCCATGCCTAAATGCATTGGGCTCAAGCCAAGCCCATGCATGATGAATCGATGTGCTCCCCCCACCCCAGCACTGTAACATCACATCACTCCATAAGGGGTGGAGATAAGCCAGAAAAAGGGTAAGGCTAAGGGGTTCCCCCACTCTTTTCTAACATGGTGACACTCCCTACAGAGTGCTGTGATGATGCTCGAGGGGTGGGGGTGGGGGCAAGGGAGCTCCTACATTTGGAGATCTTGACGGGACAGGTCACAGGCCTTTAGCCTCTTCTGAAGTCCACTGACTTCAATTTGTTTTAAAAAAAAAAAAAATATCAATAAAAATGTAATTAAAGATCAAATTCAGTGTCTTTGAAGCCTGTTACGAAGGTGCTATGGTGGTTATCCCTTGCCTAGCTTGTACCCATTCACAAACTTTTGTAGCCTACATGTTCAGTGTCCAGCAGTAGATTGCTCCCATGCTGGCTGCTTCCCTCCACCTTCACCTCCATGAAAATCTGTAGCCCACTTTTCCCCCCAATCAAGGAATCACAGTGGCTCACCTCCAGCTGGGGCAGCTACGCCTCTGCCTCTGCCAGCTGCCGAGGTTGAGGCAGGGAAAAGTCTTGCTTTCACCTGTGGTGGTTTGCAGCAGTTCCATGGTTGGAGGGGAAGAAGCAGGAAATAATATTCAGAACATAGTGCTGGACACATCTCTGTGTCTCCAGCACACAACTTTCTTGCAGCAGGACATGTGTTTGCACAAATAGACAGAACAGAAGATGCATGTTAAAAACTGCAAACACGTGGGTAGCATTAATTTGGTAACACCCTTTGCAAATGGGAAGTAACTGATATTAAGCCCCCCTTCTATTTCTCCAATAATAAAAACTTATTGCATGCCTTTACCCATGGCAGTGGTCTTTCTCCCCTCAGAATAATGGTCCAGTCATATTCCTCTTGCAGAGGAGTGCCTTTAAGTGAATTGTTTATGAGATTGCATTATTATTCATTTCCTGCCTTCTAGTCATGTCAAAGTATTATGTTAAGCTGCGGGTTATGGTGCATTATTCTACTTTACATGGTAATGCACAATATGTGACTGATGTAACCCACAATTGTATTTTGAAAACTGTCTTTGAAGAAAGGATTGGAGTCAGATGTTCCTGACAGTGAGCTCAAGCAAAATCCCCACTGAAGCCAGTTGAACTTTTGCTTCAGTAAGAACTTCAGGAATTGGCCCAGAATCTTGGTAGG
>QEPC01010893.1:7043-21605 GCA_003113815.1 Sphenodon punctatus
CCCCCCCCCCCCCCCCCAACAAGAACTTTCTTCTTAATATACGAGTAAAATAATAATTGGAAGCAGCGTGTGCAAGTCAGGAGAGCGGAGAGGTTTTTCCCCTCCTAGTGGACGTTGAAAATTAGTACAAGCTCCGAAGGCCACACAAAAATTGGCGGTTGGGAGGGCCTTAGGGGGTTCACTCAAGCACAGAGCAGCTGTGCCATGGACCCGTCCCCTATCCTTGTATGCATATTGCATACCCTCATGTCTAATGCCTTACCCTGAGCCCAGTCTTTTAGTGTTTGGGGGTAAGAACTGGATCCAGGGGGTCAAATAAAAAGCTAGCTATGGGGCGCATTTGGCCCCCGATCCCTGGTGTAGATGAAGTACCAATATGATCTCCAGAAGTTGATTTCAGGACAGGGAGGGATGGGAAGTAGGGGCAGTCAGGACGTACCACATTTTTCTCACTGTGCCTGGTCACCAAAAACCTGGATGCTACATGGATGGAAAAAAAGAAAAAGGAATCCTAAAATAGTAACTAGAGCCCAAGACAGCAATTCCCAACCTTTTGGCCTGTGACATTGCATGTTGAGACTTTAATATAATCCCATGACTCCAGGCAGCAACAAAAATCATGCAAAGTAGATCAAATACCATCTGGGATCATGAGCCCATCCACAAATGCCATGGGGCCACTTGGGTTCCGACCTGCAGTTTTGAGAACTGCTGGCGTAAAAACAGGGGAAGGTGGTCTAGAGCAGAGCTGGGCAGGGAGCCTTTGGCCTGTAGATCAAACCTGGTCCTTTTAAAAAAAAATAAAAGGGAAAAAAAATAAAATTATTTGGTCCTTTTCCAATTCCTGGATCGGGCCCATGAATTCAGTCTCTGCCCTTAAGCACTGGAAGAGTGAGCTCTGGGTAAGGGAACAGAGATAAGGGCCTGGATCCATGATCTGGTCTCTCTTCTTTCCCCATCGTCAGCATTCTACAATGAGTAGTTGGAAATACATTCCTTTAATAATAATAATAAATTATTATAATATATATGTATACTTATAATTGAAAACAACTATATAACCACTAGAAATCTTATAGCAGCCTCTGTGCTCTGAATGAGTAGATAGATAGATTAGATAAGTACATGGCATATTATCTGCGTGTGTTTATCATACATGTGAATAAACATGCAGGATATATATTTATTTATTTATTTTATTTATTTCAATATTCTTCTACTCCGCACCCTCCTGCTCACAGCGCAGCTCATATACATGTATGTATATATCTACTAGAACATCATTATAAATCTTCTATAGTAGATTTATAACATGTCACTATAAGTGATTGTGATAGAGAGAGAGCACAATCCTCAAACCACTTGCTCCAGAGCAGACTGCTATATATCAATGAGCGGTAAGCAGTTTGAGGGGTGAAGAAACCACCATGGGGAATTAGGAGGGTCCCTATTGGGAGGAGAGCACATTGCCCCCGTCTGCAAACCCCCTAGATGAAATTAACTAGGTTATAGGGAGGAGAAGAATAACCAGAGACCACTGGACAGCGCAGTAGTAAGCAGTCTCAGGCTGGGGGTGGCGTGGGTCTCATAGGATACAGGTGTGATTTGCATAGCATCTCTCCCACCATGCACCATTCCTCAAATGGGGTATGGGTTGTATTTATTTTCACCATTTTAATTCCCCAAACTAGATAAAAACAGACTGGGAAACATCTGGAAGCATTGTTAGAACTAAGTAAGAATAATCTATGCTAAATAAAAAGAGTAAATTTTTTTTTTTTTCAAGTATTCACCCTATCTTGAAAAGAAATAATATTCCAGAGCTATATATACCAATCGGTTTCAGTAACTATTTGTGCTCGCTTCGGCAGCACATATACTAAAATTGGAACGATACAGAGAAGATTAGCATGGCCCCTGCGCAAGGATGACACGCAAATTCGTGAAGCGTTCCATATTTTGCACCCCTGCACTGTGCACTACCCTGCCTTGCAACCCCATGCAGTCAAGATCCCACAAAGAGGACAGATGCAAACTCCTTTTTGCAGCAAGGTTTTCCAAATTACCCCAGAATTGGCAAGGAAATCCCAAGCCACCCTAAAATTCTCTTCTTTGGGGAAAGTCTAAGTAGAACCCCACTCCCAAACTATCAACACTGGGATTCGTTCACACAACACGTTGGGAGTGGGGAAGGGAGTGGCAGCATAACCCTTATTCTAGGTGTTGCACTGTTGTGTGAAAGCCTTGCTGCCTAATTCCCCCTACCCCCAGTAAATGGGCAGTTCAGTATGCTTTGGGGCATCCGGATGTGGAAAGATCAAAGGGGACAAAGGTAACATATACACACCCCCAACAGCGACCCAAATTACATTTTCAAACCGAACAAGGGCTTCAATTTGATATGGGACTGGCTCATTCTTTTCTACCCCTTCCCGCTAAGGGTGCAGCTTTCCCCCAATTAAACTCAATGGGAGTTTGGATTAGTCACCCGAAACCTCAGCACTTGGTAGCAAATTTGCTCCGTCTTCTTCCCTCACCCCCCAAACACTCAGTAGTAATCAGGGACATAAAAGATCCCAATAAATAAAAAGAATCCAATGTGTGTGCATAGCTACAGAAATACCTAATTTGAAGTATTGCAAAGAGAAATATGAATGATTAATTAATGTATTATATTATATTTATTAATTATATTATGTATTTATTTAGCACAAACAATGCACCTGGCACTGTACAATGAGTAGTTGGAAATACATTCCTTTAATAATAATAAAATTAATTAATTATTATTATAATATATATGTATACTTATAATTAAAAATAACTATATAACCACTAGAAATCTTATAGCAGGCCCTGTGCTCTGAATGAGATGATGATAGATAGATAGATAAAGTACATGGCATATTATCTGCGTGTGTTTATCATACATGTGGATAAACATGCAGGATATATATTTATTTATTTTATTTATTTCAATATTCTTCTACCCCACCCCCTCCTGCTCACAGAGCAGCTCACATACATGCATTTATATATCTACAAGAACATCATTATAAATCTGCTATAGTAGATTAATAAGATGTCACCATAAATTATTGCAATAGAAAGAGAGCACAATCCTCAAACCACTTACTCCAGAGCAGTTTGCTATAGTTCAATGAGCAGTAAGTGGTTTGAGGGGTGAAGAACCCATCATGGGGGAATTAGGAGGGTCCCTATTGGGAGGAGAGCACATTGCCCCCGTCTGCAAACCCCCTAGATGAAATTAACTGGGTTATAGGGAGGAGAAGAATAACCAGAGACCCCTGGACAGCGCAGTAGTAAGCAGCCCCAGGCTGGGGGTGGGGTGGGTGTCATAGGATCCAGGTGTGATTTGCATAGCATCTCTCCCACCATGCACCATTCCTCAAATGAGGTCTGGGTTGTATTTATTTTCACCATTGCAATTCCCCAAACTAGATAAAAACAGACTGGGAAACATCTGGAAGCATTGTTAGAACTAAGTAAGAATAATCTGTGCTAAATAAAAAAAGTAAATTTTTTTTTTCCAAGTATTCACCCTATCTTGAAAAGAAATAATATTCCAGAGCTATATATACCAATCGGTTTCAGTAACTATTTGTGCTCGCTTCGGCAGCACATATACTAAAATTGGAACGATACAGAGAAGATTAGCATGGCCCCTGCGCAAGGATGACACGCAAATTCGTGAAGCGTTCCATATTTTGCACCCCTGCACTGTGCACTCCTCTGCCTTGCAACCATATTTTGCACCCCTGCACTGTGCACTACTCTGCCTTGCAACCATATTTTGCACCCCTGCACTGTGCACTACTCTGCCTTGCAACCATATTTTGCACCCCTGCACTGTGCACTACCCTACCTTGCAACCCCATGCAGGCAAGAGCCCACAAAGGGGACAGATGCAAACTCCTTTCTGCAGCAAGATTTTCCAAATTACCCCAGAATTGGCAAGGAAATATTATATTTATTAATTCTATTATGTACTTATTTAGCACAAGCAATGTACCTGCCACTGTACAATCAGTAGTTGGAAATACATTTCTTTAATAATAATAATAATAATAATAATAATAATAAATTTATTATTATTATATATATATGTATACTTATAATTAAAAATAACTATATAACCTCTAGAAATCTTGTAGCAGCCCCTGAGCTCTGAATGAGATGATAGATAGATAAGTACATGGCATATTATCTGTGTGTGTTTATCATACATGTGGATAAACATGCAGGATATATATTTATTTATTTAATTTATTTCAATATTCTTCTACCCCGCACCCTCCTGCTCACAGAGCAGCTCATGCCGGGGTGGACAGAATCGGTTTACAATGGTTCCGTTCTTACCTTGCCGGCCGGTCGCAGCGGGTGGTCCTAGGGGGCTGTACATCGTCCCCTGGGGCTCTTGCGTGGGGGCGGGTCCCGCAGGGTTCCATTCTGTCCCCTCTCATGTTCAACATGTATATGAAGCCGCTTGAGGAGGTCGTACGCAGCTGGGGAGTTGGTTGTCATCAAGATGCAGACAACACCCAGTTGTATTTATAATTTTCATCCGACCCAGGCCCTGCTGTCTCCTTGCTGTCCTGGTGTCTGGCCGCTGTGGGGGACTGGATGTGGTCGAGCCAATTGAAACTCAATCCTGATAAGACGGAGGTGATGATGGTAGGGGTGGGGTCGGTGATCTGAGGGAGGAGAACACCCCTGTTATCGCGGGTGTTCGACCTCCATTGGTCCCATCGGTGTGGAGCCTGGGGGTGCTCCTGGACTCACAGCTGCGCTTGGTCTTTCAGGTGTTGGCTGTGGCCAGGGGCACCTTTTGCCAATTGCATCTGGTGAGAAGGCTCCGCCCATATCTCTCGGACTCAGACCTCGCCACCCTCATCCATGCATTCATCACCTCGAGACCGGACTATTGCAGTGTGATCTACATGGGGCTGCCCCTGGTGACGGTTCAGAAGCTGCAGCCAAATGCTGCGGCCTGTCTCTCGAGTGGGACGGGCCGCAGAGAGCACATTACACCAGTGCTCCAAGCACTGCACTGACTGTCTATTGTCTTCCGGGCCTGATTCAAGGTGCTGGTTTTAACCTTTAAAGCCCCCCCTCCCCCGTTTGGGGGGGGGGTAGTTTTTAGATTATTTATAGTGTTGTTTTATGTATTTTATTGTTGTTTTTAGTGTTGTGAGCCGCCCCGAGATGCCATGGGCATGAGGGGGCGGCCAATAAATGTGAAGAAATAAAATAAATAAATAAACGGTCTGGGTCCTGCTTACCTGAAAGATTGCCTCACCCCCTGGGTCCCTGGGCGGCACCGGCGGTTGTCCAGGAATGCCATCCTGGAGGTCCTGCATTTTAGGCGGGTCTGTATGGGCAGGAGGGCGTTCTCGACGTCCGCACCGTTGCTTTGTAATGCCTCAGTGGAGGTCTCCTCGGCCTGGATCTCCTCGCCTTCCAGTGTAGTTGTAAGACCTGGCTCTTCTGTCAGGCGTTTGGGAGGGGAGAGGGGGTGGGTGGGATGGATGAGGGGTTTGGAACGTGGTTCTATCTGTACAAACCTCTGAAGTATGAATGTGTTTTATCTATATATTTATATTCTATTCATACTGCATTTATATATTTTTGATAATTTGTTTTTATTGTGAGCCGCCTCGAGTTGCCTTTGGGCGAGGGAGGCTGGCTATTAATGTGATAAATAAATACATTAATTAATTAACTTGAGGAAATTAGGGGGCACCCCTGTGAGAAAGGGTTTTCCCACCCTGCTTTTCTTATATGATCTCCCCGGAGCATCATGACATCACAATGCTTCAGAAGGGGCGGTGTCAGGGTTACCACGGCCGGCCGCAGACTCACGCCCTGAGGGCCGTTGCTTAGCAACGACCCAACCTACAGGCACTTGAGAGGAGCTGTGGGCGGCGGGGCTGGGAGGCGGGGCTCCCCCCGCTCCAGGAATGCTCCTGGCCCCGCCCACAGCGTGCCGACGTTGGGAGGAGGCTCAGTGGCTGGTTGGGGCCCCGCCCTGAGTACACCTGGGGCTACTTAGGATTTCTCTATAAGAGCTACTGGTGGGGCTTGAGAGCCCCGCCGGTAATCATTTGTGAGAGGCTGGCCCCCCTGCTGCTCCTTGGAGTTTCTTGTGTTCTGACCTTGAGACGTGATTCCTGTGAGTGTGCTTGAGAGATTGATCCCGGTGTTCCCATCCTCGTGTCGTGCGATTCAGTGACTGAGTGTCTTGTGTTTCCCTGTCCCCTTTCTAGCCCTGGTTGAGATTGATTGTGTGGGGTGTGGGTTGCCTTGTTCCCCCCCTTCCAAGTCCTTGCTATATCCCCGAGAGCTTGTTTTCCCCTTTTGTATTACCTCCTGCTCTTTTGAGGCAATTGGTTACCTCTTCGTTACGTCCCAGTGATGAAAAGGGTTGCCCTCTGATTTGGAGGGAAAGCCCACCTATCACTCTGAGGGACATTGTATCTCACCTGAGCGCGCTCCTTTTAAGAGGTAACCGCCCTGGTCTCTTTAACCCTCTATCCCTCCACTTGTCCTCTCCCCTCTTCCCCCCTCCCCGTGACAGGTGGGGGATGAGAAAGGAGCGTGGCAGCCCCTTTGCCCCACCCCCCTCCAACATGGTCCCGCCCCCCTGCAGCGTCATGGCTCCAACGTGGTCCCTCCAACGTGGTCCCGCTCTCCTTCACGTTTCCTCCTGGAGAGAGAGCTTCAGCGTAGCAGCTCTCTCCACCCAGTGGGAGGACTTGGCACCGCGGTGGGTGTTTTAGGACAAGCTCCTCCTCACCCATTACCCACCCATCTAGGTGTTTCCCATCCCAACACATTATACTCTCAGGTGCTTTTCCTGGGGGGGGGGGCACCGGGAAAGAGGGGCCTGAGGCTGGAATAACAGTCTGTTTGTCTTTCTCGCCTCCTGAAGGAGGGGCACTGACCTCTGAACGAGGGACAGTGGGATTCAGCACCCAAAGAGGGACAGTCCCTCCTAAATAGGGACTGTTGGGAGGTGTGGTCCAGGGCGAGGACAAAATAGTTAAGCATCTCTGTGTGTCCTGGGAGGGGAGTATCCATGGGACTCTTGGTTAATGCCCCAGGAATATGCTGCTGCCTGTTTAATGCAGCAGCAGCAGCCTCATGCCCTCAGCCCCTGCTCCCTGGTGACAGAATACAGCCTTGTTTCAGAGTCATTTCCCCCCAACTTCTGTGCAGCATGGGGAAAGGAAGACCTCTGTTAAGAGAGCATTTCCGAATGCAAACACTCCAAATGAAATTAACAGGAGCGTAGGCGGTGGAAAACGAACAGCACATGGTGGCGTGAAATCCACAGGGGCAGCATCAAGTCCCTGGGCCTGCTGAGAGGAGGGATGCTGCAGGTGGCTCTTGGAGGAAGATGGGCGTGGTACACGGAGCCTACTGTGCTGCTTGTGCTCTGCCAGGACAATCAGAAATCATTAGCTGGGCCCCAAGAATTCTGAGATCAGTTAAAAAATCATGAGGTTTTAATTTTAATTTTTTTGTTTTTTAAATCAAACAAACTTTTTGCTTCTCTTTGTCACCGGAATGCTGAACCCTTGTTAAGTGTCTCTCTGCATGAGAGGGTTGGAAGGGACTTCAAGGCTGATCTAGTCCAAACCCCCTGCTCCAAGGCAGGTTCCCTATTTGAGGAATGCGGATTTCCACGCCCCTCGCATTGGCACAAGGGAAGTCTCGGCTTTAATATACGCCAACGATACAGTCCTGCTCTCTCAAGCTCTGGTAGGACTGAGATGCCTAATGCAGAGGTTTGGAGACTACTGCAAGAGGGAAGGATTAAAAATTAACTTTAATCAAACCAAAGTCATGGTAGTGGGGAGGAAAGGGAGATGCAGGAAACACTGCTGGCTAATTGGGAGGAATCCCATCAAGCAAGTTAGCCAGTTCATGTACCTGGGAGTCATCTTGTCCTCTAACAGGAGCTGGAAGCCCTACCTTAGTGCAGTGACAGCACAAGCAAGAAGGACCTCGGCAGCTGACCTCAGCTTCTTCTACACCCAGGGAGGGAGACTAGCGCTACCGGCCCTAAAACTTCTAAGGGCTAAAGTCATCCCCCAGGTAATGCTATCCCCGCATGGGGTCTTCCCTCTCTAGATCGTTTGGAGCCTATTCAGAGTTGGGCCCTACGGTCCATTTTGGGTGTACCTAGAGGCACCCCCTTGGTTCTTCTCAGGCAGGAAACGGCGAGTTGCACTATAAGGCTTCAGGCACTCACACTAATCATGAGTTTCTGGCTGAGGGTGGTCCTTTTTCCCCCTGAGGACGACTCCCTCCTGGCTCAATCCGTGAGGGCAGGGCTTCACAGGACATGGGCAGACCAGGTGGAAACCGAAGTCCAACTATTGGGATTCTCTAGAACAGCTCTTGGGCACCTGGGACATAAGGGAGCACTATCTATTATCAAATGAAGGCTGATAGACCAGGAGATGCAGGATGAGGCGGCTTTGCTAACATGCCAGAGAGTAGCACCACACTATCTGTTGGCTAGTCAGTTCGATAGGGGGCCCAGTTATTTATCTAACTGGCAGAACCATGAACGACGATGGATCTTTACACTCTTCCGTTGTAATGCTCATCCATCTGCTTTGGTGGAGGGCCGCTACAAAGGCATCCCTAAAGCTGAGAGGCTATGCCAGTTGTGTAAAGGGCCAGAGATCGATACTACTAGCCACGTTCTTCTGCGCTGCCTGGCCCTGGATGGCCCTAGGCAATTATTCATGAGCAAATATATTGGCAGGAGCGCAGATCCCGGGCGTGTGGTAAGGAATTTGCTGCACTGCACAGATACTGAAATGTTAAGAGCAGTGTCAAAGTTTTGCCTGCTGTTTGTACGTATAGGGGAAGCTCGACTGGTACAAAAGGATGCTTGACTGGATCTGGAATAAGCCCCTGTCTGACGAACCTGCCTACCTAAGGATAGTATAGGTGTCCGCCAAGTATTGAGACCCAGAGTTTCTTAAGGACCTATAAAGAAAGTCCTAGCATCGCCAGTATTCTGACTCTATGAACACACACACATCCCCTGATTAGGAGACATTTAGAACATTTTAGGGGATAAGCCCCCCCAAAGTAACTTCTGTGGAAGAGGCAGGTATTTCATACATGGTATCCTCCAGGTACCTTATAGGTCGCCGATTTAGCGAACGGGTAATATTGGTACGTTAAGGAACAGTAAATAGAAATTGTTGGCTAGCCGGCATATATAGTCTGGCCGACCCCCACCTGTTCCCTGCCTGTGGTACTTGCCTTTGGCTATATAGGCATATCTAGCTGTGTTGATGTATTTGTACCTATGCACTTATGTACTTTTATTTTGTATATATATATTTTACTTATTTTGTATGTTTGTGGCAATGACCTTTTGGTTAGCCGCATAATAAAATCATTGTTGTTGTTGTCCAAGGCAGACTATCCTCTGTCTACAGCATCACAGACAGAGGCTCGTCCAGCTGAGTTTTGAAAACCTCCAAGGAAGGAGATTCCACAGCCTCCCTGGGTAACTTATCCTGTTGCCAAACAGAACATGCAGGGTGCAAACAGACACGACGAGGGCCTGCTATGATCCACCTGGGACAGAGACTCACTGGTGCATCTGTTTTCAGGTTGCCAGATGTTGGCTGGCCCGCTGCTGCCCTGGCAGGTGACTGACCCAGACATGGTCCCCTGAATGATTCTGGGCCCACAGGCCAGGCCAAGGGGCGCCCTGGCGGTCTCATGCGGGCCAGCGCGTCTCCACCCACCCACGGAGATGGGGGTTGTGCAGGAGCATGCACGCACCTACACCCACCGCAAGTGGCGGACACAGACGCCGCCACCCATCGAAATGCACCCCACCCACCGCAAGTGGCGTTGACACAGACGCCGCCACCCATCGAAATGCACCCCACCCACCGCAAGTGGCGTTGACACAGACGCCTCCACCCAGTGAAACTGGGTGGCGGCATCTCGTGTGACAAGGGCCCATGTCGCAGGGCTGCAGTGTTGCCCTGTACCATGTATAATAGAACGTAACACCCATTTTAGCAGTGTTAGAGTGTCTGCGTAAAAAGGGCCGTACAGTCTACAACAACAGAGAGACGGGGATCAGAATAGTCATGAAGTTCAGCAGTTATAGGGGCACGTGTTTAGCTTAGTTACTTTCCGGTGGAGATGGGAACCAGGCATGTGCAGCCCCCGCTCTCCGCCGATCGGTCCAGAGGCAGGAAGCAGGCCCATCGGTTCCCAATTAAAGACGATCTGTGTTCAATTATTAACAGAAACATAAAAAAAAGTAAAGAGAGAAAATTCCAGAGGTGCTAGGATGTAGCAGCTGTCTTGAAATATTGAACACAAATATGCAAAGACAGATTCTAGACCGCTTCACCAGTTAAGTAAGCTCCTGCTACATTTGTGGGGTAAAGCAAGATCTGCAGCCCAAGTCTGCCTGGAAATAGCCCCAGCATCCCCCCCGCCCCCCGTCATGTGCCCCTTAGGGTATGTTTTGCAGGACGATGCCCCTTTGTGGGCAAGTAATGGGAAGAGTTGTTCATTCATATATTCCCCCTGCAGAAGAGGCAACAGATTGCTCTTTTTTGAATACAGCTCCTCACATCTGCTCATGTGCAGGCTGGGACCTCTAGATCAACTTTATTTTCCTTTATGAATATTTGCAGAGGAACACGAGGCTTGGAGGATGGGGGAGCCTGCGTACACTGGCTTGAAGGATTTTGCGCAGAGATGCTGCAGCAGGTTACTTCTCCCTCTCAGCTTCAAATCCCTCCTGAAAACCTACCTCTTCCATCAAGCTTTCCCTAGCTCTTCGCTCCCATAACTGGCTTCCCGCTTTACTTAAGAGTCTCCTTCTCCCTTATAACTAAGCAAAGCATGTGCTCCTGCCATTTCTCAGCTTCATGACTCGGTCCCTGGGTGTTAACAACCCGCATGTCTGTTCTGGGCCCCAGCAGATGTGGGCCCAGTTTAAAGCCTGGCGGGGTAGGTGACTAGGCTGGAAATGGGGGCCTGCAAGGAACCAAGCCCACCGTCTGGACCCAAGAGCTGCTCCGGTATGCCAGAATGGGCCAACGCATGGGCATGGGGCAGGGGGGTGCCCATGGCACCTAGCCATGGCTGCCTGTCATGGCAGGGGTGCCAGCCACAGCACAGGGTCAGAGCTGGCTGTGTCACTCCCCGCTCACCCCAGCCAGGTCAGGGCGCAGAATGCACGTTGTTGAGCTAAGCTGGCCGGAGGTGCCCGCTCCCTGGGACGTTCAGCTGCTGAAACGGTTGCACGTTTGTCAATACCTAAAGTCTCTCCCTTTGCTCCTCCCTGGTCTCTCCTAGATTGTAAGCCCACCGGGGCTGAGACCCTCTTTATAATTAACCATCTGTATTTCAACATCCCACCCTTTCCATCAGGGCTGGCCCTAGAATTTGTGGGACAAATAAAATGCAGCCCGCCCGTAACCCCCCTCTTAACAATTGGCAGGCTGGTGTTTGTTTACAAAAACCAAGTGTCATGAGTTTTCACACACACAGACACCCCCCCTCCTCCCAGACTTGCTATCTTTCTCTCACACGCACATGGCCTGGGGGTGGGGGAAGTCAGGAATCAGGGATTTACTGGAAACAAGGGTGGGGAGCTGCAGGTGGGGGGAGAGCCCAGCAAAAATGGTCCACCCCAGGCCCGTAGGAGTACTGAATTTGAGACTACCACGTCTGGCCTTCCAGCAGGGCCCTCTCTGAATATGGGACCTAGGCTACTATGCTCCCTACTGGCCTTGCTTTGCACTGAGAGGCAGAGAACACGACACTCCAGGAAGCGCAGGGAGTGTTAACCAACTTCTTTTGCGCATACGTGTGTGAGGAAAGCAACTGCTTGAACAGGACACAAGACACCGAGTCTAGAGCACCATGGTTTTATTAATGAATCAATGCCTTCAGAATTAAGCCACTAGGAACAATGCTTCAAAAAGTTCTCGCAATACAAGCCACAGCCATGAATTCTCGTTTGACTGAAGCACTGGACATGAGACGGTTGCCCTGGGCTGTTTTAGTCCGGCGCGGAGGCCGAGATCCAGTCACAAGCCAGAGGGAGTTGGGGTCCAGTTGAAAGCAGAAAGCACCCCCTGGAATAATTTCAAGGTCACACAAGCAGCAGGATGGCACTGGATGGTAGTGACACAGGGCACGGCCAGAGCTATGATCACTGAAGCCCAGACCACATGAAGAGGGAGACTGCCTGCTACCAGGGCCAAGTAAGAGCAGAGGAAGGACACGGGAGCAGGGCTGGATTAGAAAGACGGCGGGGGACCCACCTCACCCACCTCACCCACCCAAACCAGCCACAGAAAGCATCCGGCCAGTGTGATCGTATGCTGCTCTACAGCAACATACAGCGCCCCCTGCCTGCATGGCATCTGCAGCGGAAGGCCTAGAACCCTACAGAAGCAGAACCTGGGCCTAGAGTTTCCCAGGCCCTGTGTGACCTTCTCTCTGCAGTATATGGGCAAATCTGGCCCTACTCTGGAAGAATATTCCCCTGCAATGTTTCCCCAGAGGACATGGGCTTGAGCCCCACTGTATGCTCTGGACAGTTACTACAATGGGTGTTTTTGCACAGAGGCGGGGGTGCTCAGGCAGATCGTCCAATGGGCAGCTCCCAGCTGAAAGCGGAGCTGCAGTGGCCGTCCGCCAAGCAGACAGACAGCAGCTCCGCCTCCCTGAGTTTTGGCTGCTCACTCCGCTGGCGGCACTCTCAGATGCTCTAGAGCACTGCCTCAGCCCGCCCGGTGGCAAGGCAGGGCACAGGCGTGGGTGCTGTCCATGTGAAAACACCCAATGTGCTCCTGCTTGCACCCTGAAGTAAAGTACCCCCATAGCGGCCATGGGCAACTGTTACCACAGCATGAAGCACATCACCCTAGGGGTGCCTCCTCTGCTCTAGCAATGCTCACCTCCTCCCGAAAGCCGACACGCGGGTCTGAAGATTACACCTGGGGCGGCAGCGGGAGGAGAACGACGCAGGGGAAAACAGAGCAAGGTAGCTGCGTGCGAGAACGCGCTCTTGCACGGAATCCTCTCTACCCACCCCCAGGCAGGGCTGGATTTAGCGCCTGCCCTGGGAGGCCTCAGGAGCAGCGGGCTCTTGAGTGGTACCGCCACTCCTGAGGGGTTCTGGGAGCGCTGCCACTGGGAGCTTCAGGAGTGGTGGCAGCAGTAGCAGCAAGGCCCCAGGATTGGCAGAGGAAGCAGCAGCCCTCAGAAAAAGCAAGACCCCGGAGAGTGGGGCTGGGCCCAGATGCCCGTGTGGGAGCATTGCAACACATAAAGATGCATATGGAGGTGGTCTAAGCGCCACCCTGGCACATTATGCAACTGGATTATTATGCCCTTCTCCCCAAACTTAATGCCCACCCATGGCTGGAAGAAAATGGCTTCCAAGAGCCAATGAAGGCTCCTTTACTGCGGGATTATTATTTTGCTGAAATACTTATTATTTCAAACTAGTTTAGAAGGGAAAAGAAGCCCAGGGTGGTGGTGGGGGGTTAGGTTTACAGGGTCTGATCCTCCAATTGTGGCCCAACTCTGCTCTCACTTTTCACTGATGTAAAAGCACAAGTAACTCCACTCAAAAGCATTGGGGCAATGCTACTCCCGACAAGGAGAGCCAAGCCATTTGTGCTCAATGCAGTGTAAAACACTCCTGAATCGCAATACGGCAACAGTTCCACCCACTGATCGGCTATTTCACAAGGTGGGATGGCCAGAGCTGTCTCTTTCAACCAGATATATACAGATATGAGCCCTCGGGACAATTCAATATAGCAACGCAGAGCAGAGATGCTTGACACAAACATTCCAAATTTGTACTTTGCGGCACGACCAAGCTGATCAATGGATGCATTTCAAAATTGTGCAGTGATAGGAAACTCCCTCCCCCAACAAAACTTAAGATGGCACAAGCGGCAAGATTTACCCAGCAGCCACACAAACTGGGCTGAAGCCCTAGACAGCTGCCACGGTGATATTTCATATGCACACACACACACACACACACACATATAAAAGACACATTATGGTACATTAAAAACAACAGGTTTGAACCTGCCGGTGGGAAAAAACCCCAGGCTTCTTGGTGATGATCTCACTGACAAAGTTGTGGTTGTTCGGTTTTAGAATCTGTGCCAGTTTATCCTGAGGCGGCGCTGCCAGATGGGCACATTATCCTCCCACACCCACCTACAAAGTTCTAAAGGCTTTGTCTACACATGGGACAGCCAATCCAGATTAACATGAGTATGAATTAAATCTTGTTGAAGAGAGGGGTTGAGGAGAGGAGGGTTGTAGTGCAGTTCAGCTGAACTCGGGAACAGAATGAAACCCTTTTAACGTGAATTAAGTGCAGTGGTTCTCAAACTGGAGGGGGCATGGAGGGGCTCCTGGGACAAGGGTGATGGCACAAGGTGGCGGTTCAACTGGCAAACACCTAGCTCCACGCAGAACCGGGGAAGGGGGGGGGGG
>QEPC01010893.1:21612-53118 GCA_003113815.1 Sphenodon punctatus
GGGGGGGGGGGTGTGATTTCCAAAATGTTGGATTAGGAGGAGAGTCTGAGAACAAGGTGGGAGAAATGAAGCAAGTTGTTTAGAATCAAATTGGAAGGGACATTGAAGGTCATCTAGTCCAACCCCCTGCTTGGCTGCAGAACGACTACAGCTACAACATCCCTGACAGAAAACCAAACCTTCCAGCGACAGAAAGCCTACAAGCTTCCTAGGCAGCTTGTTCCATTGTCAAACAGCTCTTACCGTAAGGACGTTCCCCCCACCTCCCGATATTTAACCAAAATTCACCTTCTCGTAGTTTGAGGCCTTTCTAGTCCTGGCCGTGGTGGCACAACGTATGTGTGCGGGGAGGGGCTCCAAGCACCACAGACCAGGAGAGGGGGTGGGTGTTAAATTGGGGAATCACTGTTCTACGAAGGGGGGGGGGGGGGGGTAGGGTTAAATTCCTCTGTACAGAGCAGCTCTAAGAAAATAGCTCTGGGAGGTGTAGCTAAGTCATGTTCACACAACACTAAACCGGGCAAAGAAACTATTCCGGTTTTAGTAACTCTGGTATCGTTCACACCACTCTCCTAAACCAACTGAGTGAGTACCTCTCGCCATCTGCCCTCAGCCGCCATTTCAGGAAAGTGCACACGGTGACACCTATCCTTTCACGCCTCGCAAAGCAAGGCATTCTGGGATGAATGCCATATGGTTTTCAGTAGGAGAGACGCTTTGTGCTGCAGCTTGGGAATGATGTACAGACTCGCGAGATGATCGCCAACCAAACCCAGAAAGGGTCCACGTTGTAAGGTACTTCCATCTAGAAAGCCAAAAGGAGTATTTGCTCCTGATGTTTTTTTGAGGCACAGACTTCAACTCCTGCTTCCGAATCCTGTCACTTGGCATGTGAGCAATACTGACGTACAAGCTAGTTAAACTGATTTAGCGGTACACGTGAACCCAGCTTAGACTAGAGTGAGCCCTGGGGCAGAAGATGGAATGCCTCTGTGGCAGGCCACAGTAAGAATTTTGGCTTAAGAGGATACTGGCCCTTTAAGAAAGCCTAAAAGACGGTTAGTCAGGCCTATAAAAAGGCCCATGATAGTGCCAGAGAAGGCTCAGTCAAGAGGAGGTAGCTGAAGGGAGCAGGCCTCTTATGGAACTTGGCTGACCTAGGGCTGAAGGCCCAGAAGAGGCTGAGGAACAGCCCATACTTGAAGGACTATAGTTGGAGGCAAAGTAGGCCAAGCTCCAGGAACTCGGAACACAACGCAGGTGGGATCCACTTAGATATTTGCTAAGGACTTTGTTGTATTTGATTTACTTTAGAGGGACTCACCATTGTTGGAAGAAGTCCTCAGTTGGTGGGCAACAGGGCTGGCTGTAAGGGCATGTGTGGAGGCCAGCATTAAACTGCGGTAACCCTGTATGAGAAATCGCAGCACAGCTGGTGTCTCGCAGTTTGGGGCAAGTGGGAGAGATATATTCCCCATATCTCCAGTGACATCTGGTCCCCTGCCACAGCCTCCTTCCCCTGAGGTACTTAGAAAATCTTCAATGGGTACTAATCACCTATGTACACATTCTACATGCTCCCCCACACCCCAGGCACGAGGGCACCATCTATACCTATCATAACTATGCCCTTGAGGGCTCCTCGAAAGCTGTCCCCAGTAGAGAAACAAGGTGGAGGAATATTTATCCTGGACAGAAGAGGCTATACCAGTCCTGGCTCCTGCTTTAGAGATTTGTTCCTGCTACGTTATTTGAGGGCATTCATTATCCCCTGGTTTTTTTTAAAAAAAAAAAAACCTTCACGACAAACCAGGAGAGCTAAGTACTAATTCCTACTCGCCTTACTGGATGAGATCTAGAGCTTTTCGAGTCCATCTTTGCAGGGCCCTTTAACTGGGGAAGGAGAAAGTGGTTGATTGGCATGAAACAAGTCACAGTTTTAGCAAGGCTCCTTCCACCGCCAACAGTGCAAGAGTGCTGTAACTGATGTCCAGTTGTTTCCCACCTAACTTTGCAAAATGAAATCTGCAAAGCGAAACGCTTTTAACGTCAGAGCTCCGATGCCACAGAGCACTCCTGTGCACTTAAACACTGTGCTTAATGAGGGGGAGAGAGAGAGGCAGAGAACAAGGAAGCAGGCTGCGTAAAATCAGCAAATTGGAAGGGACCTCGAAGGTCAGAGGGCTCTTGGGATCGAACAAGAGCTCTGGTGAACGAAGAGTGGCGGAGCAGCTGGGGATGCTTAAATCAAGGAATCTCAAAGGTTTGTTTTGCCACCGAAATTCAACCTCGCCCTTAAGCTGGTCAGAATCCAAGTCACACCAGAGCTGGGATCTTCCCCTCGTATTACAGAAACAAGATAGCCACAGCAGCAGAGAGCAGGACTGCGAAAGGCAGATAGCACCCCACCCAGAGGTGGGGCTAGGCTAGGCTGCTGGCTTTCCGTCTGGTTTCATGGGCTAGGCACGGTGCTCTCTCTTACAGCACTTTTAGACCTGGAGACCCCTTGTCAAATGAAATGCTGGTGCGATCGAGGCCATTCACCTGAAGGGAATTAAGGACTTACTATTTTATGGGGGGGGAAGTGTGGAAGCGGGGGTAGGATAGGGGGCAGAGCTAGATATGCCATAAGCCCTATGTGAGGAGAGGGGTTTAGAATCCTAGAATTGTAGGACTGGGAGGGATCTATCTAGTCCAGCTCTCTGTTCCAAGGCAGAATATCCTTGGCCTACAGCAAGGGGTACGGAGCTTCTGGCCCAGGGGGCCAAACGTGCACCACTGTTTGATTTTGTGTGGCCCCTCTCCAGTTCCCAAATCTGGTCCCTGGATCCAGTTCCCAAGCACCGAGAGACCGAGATCAGGGCAAGGAAACAGGTGAGGCCACACAGGCAAGGAGCAGGAACAGATCTGGGATCTGGAGCCTCCTCTTCCTGCACGCCTCCCCACCCCCAGCGTCTCTACGGCCCTCCAAGCTTGGGCTTCTTTTCAAAGTGGCTCCTGGGAAGGAAAGTTCCTCACCTGCGACCTACACAGCAAAGAAGGTCTATATGGGAGATGGAGGCGGGGGACTCTCTTGGAGGGGGCACAAGGGGTGTGTGTTGATAATTACGTTGTTTTTTTTAGCTTGACTGTATTTGTGGTGTCCTGAAAAGGGAGATTTCTGGGGTTGGCTGTTTGCAGGGAGTTAAAGTGACTTGCTTGTTGATGGTGTGTTTCTATGGCCCATTTTAAACGGGTCGCGGCTGAGGAGGAGGAGCATGGGGATGCCACTGCGGGGGCAGGGGAACATGGGCGCGCACCCATCCCCCCCACCGACATCTCCAAGCACGGAGCAACCTGCACTGTCGCTAGTTGCTCTGTGTGGGGGGGGGGTTGGGGGGGTCACAGGAGCATGTCCCCCCTGCCCCCCACATTCACACAGGATGCTCCCCCATGTGGATGATGGGTATCCATGCGGGGCAGCGTCTCATGTAAAAGGGCCAATGTCTTGTAAGCTGCACCCATGGCCTTCAGGCAACGGGCAAGCTATAAAACTTCAAAATAATAAATGACTCCACCTCCTCACGTTGGCACTGCTCCCTTCCCCCAACCCATGCTGCAGGTTAGCACAGCAGCAGGGGCTCAAGGGAGAAAACCGGTTGATATGATGATCAGGGAGACTCTCTCACCTTTTTCCGATTCAGCCGCGCCAGCTGCAGAGCGTTGGGATGCCACGAGACTCCGAGAGAAGGCAGATCACATCACAATGCCATATTAGAATGGGGAGCAGAAAAGTCCCCGTCCTTGCCCCACACCAGGTACAGCGTCACCCCACTGTTTTCTGAGCCACTTTTCCCTAGAGGATGGCAACCCCTGTCTCCAGTGAGTACCAGGATCATCATGGGAAAACCAGAAGGGCACAGAAAACCAAGGGTGGAGAAGGTGATGCCACAAGGGTAGCCACGATGGAAGCCAGCCTACTGGGGTGTCAATAGGACCCGGCTCAGCTGAACTGCAGAAGTCTAAACCCCAGAACCTCAGGCTGGGCGGCTGCTGCTGGGGTCTGCTGAGCTGGTCCATCGTGACCGAGCCACCACCCCGTTCCTTTTCATCTGGAGCCAGGTCCACTGTTCCTAGCTAGCCCCAACCCAGGAGTCCCTAGACCGCTGACCCTGCCCCACAGGGAATGGGGCCCTCCTCCTTAGAAGAAGGGGAGGAGTTAGGTCTGGCTACCCTGCTGGGGTAGCTTGGACCATACAGGTGTGGCAGGGACCAGCGGCTGTTGCATCCATCTGTCAATGGGACGGGATCTGTCTTATCTGTCCCATCAACAAAGCAAGCCTGGGGGTCTGGAACGGAACCCTTGCCTCCCATCCCCACCAGCAGGGCCATTGCGCAAGAGGACAGTGTCATTGGAAAAGAGGAAACAATCTGGATCGGAAAAGCCTTCAGAGCAAAGGGGGGTGGGACTTCACTCCAGGCGTATCAGCTCATCTGTTCCAGGTAGGCCGACAGGAGAAGCTCTGGGGGCAGGAAGACTCCATTTTTGTTGCTGACTTTCATTTGGCGTTTCCCTTCCAAGTCGGAGCCTGATGGGAAGAGACAGGAAGGGGTTTAATACCAGACGTACCTGCCCATTTGGCGGTCATGTGGCCAAGGGGACAAACAGCCTAGGGGGGTCAGGTTGCTAGCCTAGGGAGCAGAAAACCTGGGTTCAATTCCCTGGTTTGCCACAAACTCTGACCTAAGACATTGGGGAAATCCTTCAGTCACAAGTAGCAACTTCAAATCCAATATCCACAACTTGCTTTAACCCAGGGATCTGGAACCCCTGGCCTATGGGCCAAATCTAGCCCACAGCTGGTTTCTATTTGGCCCTTTTTCCAGTTCTTGGATATGATCTATGACCAGGGGAAGGGAGCTGAGAGGGAGAAATGCACACAAGGAGAGGGCATGAATGTAACGTATCAAATCCCCGCGACGGGTCAGACGGGGACTGGGCACACAAGTGGCTTCCCCACTTTGGATAAGGCAGCTACATCCTGCATCCTCCGTCTTTTGCTGAGGGTGGAGTAGCCAGCTGCCCACCCTGCCCTTGGGTGGGGTAAACATCTGGCAGCCCCCAGACAGACGATGCACTACATTGCAGGACTCAGCTGCCCCGAGCCGTCGGGGAAGGGTGCAATATAAATAAATAAGTAAGATTGCACAGTAAGGCCGACTGATGTGGGGGTAACGCTGCCCTACTTGAGATAGTGTCTCGTGTAGCTGCACCCTCCTGAGGCAGACAGAAATTGAACACGCCAGGGGCCATGTAGCCAGAGATTTGACCCTGTCATTTCTAATCTTTGGGGGCAATGCACTCAGTGATGGCTGGTAGGTTTTGAGAATGTAGGGCAAGTCCACTTCCATTCACTGAACCACCCACACATTCATCTATGCCCGCACCCCCCAAACTTACACACACACACACACACACACACACACACACACACACACACACACACACACACACACACACACACACACACACACACACACACACACCCCACTCACCCAGACATCACACCCTCCAATAATACCTTTTTGCCCTGTACAGTAAGGATTCTGTTATACTGTACTGAACTCCCAGCAGTGTAAGCTTTGTACCAGGTTCAACAAACAAAGGAGTCATTAATCTAGCAGGAGAAAGAGCTGCGACTCATTGCCGAGAGGTGGGGATGGGGCACTTTTTCTCACTTTAACAAGGTTGAGATAAGCACAACTATTAAAGAACAAAGAGAATTAACACCCAGGCAGGAGGAAGCTATGTGCCTGGTAGAAAAATGGAAAACTAAAGAAGGTAGGAGGGGTGGAGTGTGTTTGTTAAAGATGAATCTTTAGCTGCTGAACGAGACTGTCACTTCTTCTACCTGGGATCTTCTGAGTGACTTTAAAACTAAAGCTTTAGAACCAAAGTCTATACACACATTTGAGAATGTTGACTCTACCTTGAACTATCCGTCCTACACATACAAATCTGTGTACACAGAGTCCCTCACACAGATATCTCTCCCCACCCCACCCCCAATCAGCTTGTAAGTTAGTTCGTGGGCTATTACAAACTTTCATAAGCACATGCACGTTTATGCAAATTAGGGGTGGCATGAAGTGCACCTAGCTTTTGCTGTCAAATGTTGGAGGGCGAAACATTCCCCCACTCTCACCCATATACATCTACTCTCATCGAGTCCCTAGCCACCCCATCCCCCCAGCTTCTCCTCTGGGCTTGTGCCACGGGGGTAGGGTGGCCATACCTCCCCCTTTAGGATGTTTATGAAAAATACATGGTGCAGGGCTGCACTGAAACCAATGCAGCCCTGCAGCATGTATTTTTCATAAGTGTCCTCTTAAAGGGGAGGTCCGGCCACCCTACATGGGGGCAGTGAAGTCAATAAGACACAGTAAAGCTCCATCCCTTCCCCCACCCGAGCTGCAGCAGCTCTGCTGCTTCTGGCTAGGTCACCGAGGGGGCAATGCCCCCATCGCCGCTGTGGAGCAGCCGCCCCTGAATTCATTCAGATCCTGAGCGTCTGGGGCTGGAGCAGGATGTGGAAGGCAGTGTGAAGTCCAAGCTGGAGGGCTGATCAGCTAGGAAAGGTGGGAAGAGGCCAGGGAGGCTTAGTTGGCAAGATAGTGTTTCTAGAGGCGGATAAGCAAAAATAAACTCAAAAAGAGGTTCTTACTGGCAGAGGCGAGGTCCATGTATTGACAGAGGGAATGGAGCAGCAGCCGCTCAAAGCTGAGAAAAGAAAAACCAAAACAAACAGTCCGATCCTGCTTGGTCCCAAGCAGGATTTCAACCTAAATTCCCACTGGGCATTCCATTGCAAAAATCTGCACAGCCAGAGACCTTGGAGAAGTCTCGCCAGTCAGTTTGGGCCAATTAAACACCAGACTAGCTGATCTCTCTTTTACCCAGCAGGTTCAGAGCAGATGCTACCCTCTGTTTAATGAACCCCAAACATCGCACCCCAAATCCTAGCACATGGCCAGTTTTCCAGCCAACCTGAGCCTGCCTGCAGGGTTGAAAGCATCTTGGCAGGAATCAGTAACTGCCAAAGCAGGTTTGCAACAAGCTTACTCCCAGTTTGTTCATTGCACTTGGGTGGGCCTTGGCCTGCGGCTCAGTTTCCCACCTCCCCAAACGGGCACCGAACACTTTGGCTGCATTCAGACAAGACTCTTCTCTGGTCTGCATCCTTTGTTGCAGGGGCATTCCCACATTTTAATTGTTCCCACGCTGTTCCTTCCCCCACCTCCCCAAACTTGCGTATTGGCCGCTAATAGGCAACTTTTTATGCCAAGTTTATTTTCCCCATTTTTCTTGTCAACAATGCATGGTTGCAACAAGGCAGGCAGTGGGGGAATTCGTCCTCTGAAGGGGGGGGTTGCCTCTATCCCCTCCTGCAACACAGACAGGCAGGCAGATGAATCCCTTTACGTATCACAAGAAATGGAGCCGTGCGTGACGGATTTATGTTAAGCTTTCCAGCTTCACGTTTGGGGAGTTACTGCGCATTACACCTGGCATACCCTGAAACCTAGCCCTTCCATGCATTAAAAAAAGATGTGGTGGGAGGGTTTTTCGTGTACTAAACGTCTTGTGTGAATGCAGCCATCCTCTGGCCTCTGTTCAGTGCAGGGCCCTGCCTGGCAGTGGTATCCGGACTAAAATACTTCTGCTCTTGCCTCATGCTGGAAGTTTGTTAAACATCCCAGACGACCCTCGTTCCAGGGTTCGCTTCCCAGGCTGCGTTCCGACAAACAGTTACTCTGATGTAGCTCTGCCTTGTTTCAGTGGTAGAAGGTTCACAAAAACAGAGTACTGAACACCAGTAACTGTGTGGAGTAGGAAGGGGGAATATGTATTCCCAGGAGGGGGAGAAATCAGGCGTACATACTCCTTTGCCTCCAGGCTGCATGGGTAGGGTTGCTACCTCTTGCACTTTGACCACAAGACTCCCGTAGGCCAAACTAGGAGTCTTGGGACTTAACCAACTAAATGTGGCAAGTCGACGAGTGGCTCTTTGGGTGAAGAGAGCCCCGCTCGACCCCTCTGGCAAAGGGCGTGGAGAGGAGAGAAGAGAAAGTTCTGGCACTGGGGGAAACTACAAACCCTTCCCTCTTCCAATGAGCTGGGGCTTTAAAATTCTCCCCTTGAGTTCAGCTGGCTTCCCCAGCCACATTTGGTCACCCTCAACCTCCCTCCATTTACTGCAGCTGAGGAGGGTTAGCTGGAGGGAAGCTGAGACCCTTAACTCTCACAGGGCCAGCTCATCCTGCTGCAAAGCTACAACTGGAGGTAAGAGGGTTTGTCCGGAGAGGAGGCAGAGGGAGAGGTTTCGGTCGTAGAGTCCCCCTGAAGTGAATGGGACCCGCCCCCCCGGGTCAATCATGCTGCCCGTCAAAATAGGCTCAAGCAGGAGACATTACACCACTCTCCCCTTTCCCTGGGCCAGAAACAACGGTGCCCCAGTGAGTCAGCTAGGTTTACCTATTGTCCATCATTGCTGTATAGACAGAGCGAGGGCTGACTGAGAAGAAGGCCAGTAACTCCTCCTCCAAACATTCCAGGGTTCCCTACAAAAATAAAAGTACCTTAAATCAGACAGACACTGAGAAGGTGCAGGGAGAAGACTGACTTTGAAGCTTCGGGAACCCTGCAATGAGCCAAGCACTGCCTCAGAGAGCCAGTGGCGCCTTGTGGATAAGGCACTGGACTTGGACCAGGGTTCAAGTCTTATCTTAGCTAGGAGTGCAATGAGTAGCCAGTGGCCAGACATGGGGTGTGCCCATAAAGAGGCGGGTCCTCCAGATCATAGATCTGTGCCATGGATCTGTCCTCTACCCTTGTGTGCATGCCCTCATCTCTGCTCCCTTACTTGAAGCTCAGTGTTCAGTATTTGGGGATAGGAACTGGATCCAGGGGTCAGATCTAAGCACCGGGAAGGGGCCACATAACTAGCTCTGGGCTGCATTTTGCCCCCGGGCCTGAGATTCCCCAACCCTGCTTTCCATCATCTTTGTGTCCCTCCTCTGAACTCGCTCCAATGCGTCAACGTCCTTCTTGAAATGATGTGCCCCCTCCTCCCGCCCAAAATACCTCTACATGACACAAATCCTCAATCTGGACTTCCTCTTCCTGCCGCAAACATCTATGCAGCACTCAGAGCTCGTACTTTCAAAGTGGCCCCTGGGAGGGACGAGGTCCCCCGCTCCTGAATTAGACGGCTGTCCGAACGGAACAAAAAAATGGAGGCGGGGGGGGGGNGGGCGGGAAGGTGGAGGAGAGAAACAGTCCCTTCCTGCCTGCTTCCCGTTACATAGAGAACTCCATAGCAGCATCTCTGAATTCCACAGCTTTAGTGCCGGCGCGCTTTCCCTCGCACGGTAATCCCAGTAAGCCATTTACCGTTAGAGCAGAGCAAAAAAGAACAAGGGCCCAAATGCTTTCAGAAATCAGCCGCCACCACAAGGTGAGGAAGAAAGCAGCTCAGCTAAAGCAATTCAGAGTGCTCCGACTTAGGAAATTAGCTGCGAAGGCAAGAGCAATTTCAAGAAGCCCAGCTTGGCAGGAACGGAGCTGTCTAAAGACGGAAACAGACGGAAGGCATCGAAAATTAAAAAAAGAACCAGAAGAAATCTGGCAGAGAGAAAAGGAAGGGATCCTTCGCAGAAGGCCCTGTCGAGATATGAACACGCATTTCAGCAGGGATTTTTTTTGTTATTAAGTATTTATGTAGGCCCAGCAATGTACCGGGCACTGGATAATCCTTAATTAGAGACAGGTCCCTGTCCTGTGGGGCTTACAATCTAGGAGACACAAAAGGAGAGGGGAATATGGGGAGACAGGAATAGATTCACGCAAGGCTTAATTTGTGGGGGGAGAGCTTGCCAGAGCTCAGCCCCAGCAATTAAAATTGGGGGGGGGGTGAGCCCAGGGAAATAGTCCCACTAGGAGTGCGCACCCAGAAATGGGAAGGGGAGCTCCAGATCAACCCAAAGGAGTCCCTTCCACCACAAGGAGAGGTGCATTCTACACAAGGACTTACCATCGGGATCCGGCCCCGTTTGAGCGTGGTGCGAAGGCGGCGGCTGATGCGCTGGAAACATTCTTTTGGGGTGTAGGCAGGATGCTCTGGAGAGGAAGAAAGCCACATGGAGCTGTAGCCTAGCAGATAAGGGGTGGGACATGGAACTCAGAAGCTAGTAGACGAGGGTTCAAATCCTGTCTTCCTCATACACGCAGTGGGTGGCCTGGGGCAAGTTGCTCTCCCTTGGCCTCATTTTACAGATAGGGGAACTGAGGCTGAGAGAGCGCGACTTGCCCAAGACCACCCTTCTGTATCTATCTGTAAAATGGAAACCATGGCCTATCGCAAGGATGTAGCTAGGTGGGAATGGGACGCTCCAGTCCAGTGTGCACATGCGCTTTACACGTGTGGGGGTCCTGGTGGGGCTGTACCCGTTATAGCTACCCCCTTGGCCTGCTGCGCCGCGAGGGTGGAGCCAGGTAAGGATGGTGCAGCCCTGCTCTAAGCTCGAGTGAGAAATATAATGAAACAGCAAGTCTAGGATTTTGGTTTGGGCAAGTTAGAGCAGGGGGTTGGGAACCTTTTTGTTCCCAGGGGCCACTACAAAAATCAGTACAATTGCCGCACAGACGTTGGGGGCCAGAGGGGCTCAGAAAAGGGGGAGGGTCTAGATCATGGGTCTGCACCATGGAACCCTCCCCCATCCTTGTGTGCACACCCTCCCCTCTGCTCCCTTACCCTGAACTCAGCGCTTGGGGGTAGGAACTGGATCCAAGAATTTTAAAAGGGGCCACATAAATTATGGAACTCCCTTCCCTTTGAGATTTGTCTAATCTCAAGCCTGATCATCTTCTGAAAGTGATGCAAGACTTTTCTGTTTAGGCAGGCATTTGAAAGGCAGGGATAGGGTGGGGGGATGTTTTTAGAGGAAGGGCAGGGTATAAGTTTGAATAAAATAAAGATAAATAATAAAATCCTAGCCACAGACCACATTTAGCCGCTGTGCCTGAGGTTAGCCCAGGGATGGGAGAAGAGTCAAGGATTTGAAGGAAAGCTACCATAGAGTATAAGGAATCCAGGGGGATTCCCTATGGTGCCCTTGTGACAAAGCAGATCACTGTCCCTTTAAGGGAGCCTGCTTTGCCACCAAGGAGCCTCCCCCCTCTGGAGATATAAAAGCCAGTGAGCTCCAAGGGTCAGGCAGTCTGTGACTGCGAGCTGTGCTGGGCAGACCTGGAGCTCAGACTGCTCCATGCTCTACGCTGGCCAGGGTGCTGAAATCTAGAGTAGAGGAGTGGCAAAGCTTGGCTGGCCAGGGAAGCTGAGGATTGGAGGAGCAAGACCTGTTGGGCTGGGAACCAGGGTGCTCGATCACCCCAGAGGCATCACCAGTGAAACCCAGGAGATGCAGAAGCTCTAAATGCGATTAACGACTGCGAGGGGGCTGGGTTATTGGTATGTGGATAGTGACTATCCTTTTACTATGCGAATGTGTGAAAAGAGGTGATAAATAAAGCCTCCAGGTGCGAGGTGACCATTTTGCCCTGGTCTGTGAATTATTGAAAGGCCAGGCTTCTGGACTCTGTTACAGCCCCCTCACACCACCACAGGGGTCCCTGTGCCATTGCATGATCTGCCCTTGCCTGGATCCAGCCCTGCTCTCCCGCCAACCCCTGCCCGTCTCTGTACCTTTCCATTTCTCCTCGGCTTTGGCAGGTAGCCTCCTCTTGTTTTTCTTCTTGGACTCTCCCTCCAGATACAAGAGGACTCTCTCCTGTTCCTCCCCGGACCGGTTCATAAAGTCATTCCAGATCTAAATAAGAGGAGAAACAACACAATTTGACAATGCACGCTCACACCATGGACTAGAACACAGCACCTGCTACCCCAGGAATTGGGGGAACCTTTTTCCCCCTGGGGCTGCTTTACAAATTAATACAAGCTCCAACAGCTGCATGAGGATGGGGGTGCACTCAAGAAAAGGAAGGTCCAAAGCATGCATCGGTCTCCTATCCTTGTGTCCATGCCCACTTAGTCTGAGCTAGTTTTTCGGTGCTTGGGTGTAGAAACTTGATCTGCAGGTCAAATCCAGGAACTGGAAAGGGGCCACGTAAGAACTTGCCGGGGGTCGCATTGGAGGTTCCCCACCCCTGAACTACCCTATAGGTCAGAGGTTCCCAAGGGAAGATTGGGTCACCAGCTCGACTGATACTGGAGATAGTCTGCCTGCCTTTGTTGCTGCCTGAGTTCACAGGATAAGAATACAAGAAGGTCCAGACTTGGTCAGACCAAGGGTCCATCCAGCCCAGCTTCCTGTCTCCAACGGTGGCCGTCTTCAGTTGTGTCAGAGAAGTACCTAACTGGTCACAGTGGAGTGATCCATTCCCTGCTGTTCACCCCCAGCTCCAGACAGTCAGAGGCTACACTCCCCAAACCGCTGGTTCTCAAAGTGGGGGGTGGGGGGTGCGCGCGAGACGAACCACAGCTGTCACATCTAGCTCCTTCCTGACTGAGTTAGGTAGAATCGCCAAAATAATGGGGTAGCAAGATGGGAGAGAGTCCAAGAACAAGAGGGGGAGAGAGGTGAATCGGAAGGGGTGTGGTGGGTGGTAGTGGTTTGGGGGGGGGGGCTCAGTTACCCCTGACAAGCAGAAGGGGGGGGGCATACATGTCAAGGTTGGAGACCCACTGCTGCCCAACCAACTTGCTTAATAGCCATTTGTTTAAATCTCAAAAACAGGGTCCTAGTTTAAAAGCTGTGCTCTGTCTCTGCCATTAAATCACAAGTACCGAGACTAGACCTGTAATTAAAACACTTATCAAGCACAGAGTTGATAAGCATGGATGGACTTTTTACAATATGAAAAAGCTAAGAAATACCCAGTAAAGGAAGGGTAGGGAACCACAGGCCCAGGGTCCAAATGCAGCCGGTGGCTAATTTTTATGTGGTTCCTTTCCAATTCGTAGATCTGGCCTCTGGGTCTGGTTCCTACCCCCAAGCACTGAAAGATGGACCCAGAATTGGGTGGTGACTTGGCCATTTATTACTTTACCACAGACCGGGAACACGTGCTCTCAGTCTGGTGCTTGCACACGCCATGCTGCAAAGGCAAAGGGGGGGGGGGCACCATGTGGTCTAATGCCAACCCATGTGTTGGCACGGTGTCTGTGAGGGAGCACCGGCCTGGAAGGAGACTTCATGCACCCTCGTCTCCATCCTGCCCAGGGAGGCGATGAGCGGGGCTCGTGGCTGGCACAGAGTCTCTTTCCCGGCTAGCGGGGGGAGAAATGGACAGGGCTCATAGTTGGTGCATGGAACATGGTGAAAGGAGCCTGAGGGGCAATAGCCCTATTTGCAAGCTGTGAGTGTCGCGGGACGCTCATCTACAGGAGAGGTGGGAGTGTGTTGCACGACACTCTGCAAACGGAGCTATCGACCTGTTTATTAACACCCCTAGAGACTGCCCATTGCGTGAATAAATCAAGGGTATAGACTGGAGAGGCTCGGATGGGCTTCTCTCTGCAACAGCAAAAGACCCAGATCAACACCAACAGGGAGGTAAGATTTCCAAACTTCTTATCGCAAAGCAGGTTGCTACAGCACACGGAGCAGATTCTGAAATCGACATTTAGCAAGAGGCTTGTTTCTTCCTCTCTCAAGACATCACAGGCCACAGAGGGTTAAAAGGACCAGCCCCTGCAAGAGGCTGGATGGGGTACCCAGAAGACAGCGTTGCTGCTGTCAGCACGGAAGGGGACAGCTGCACTGACTTAGCAAGCAGCTGCTTTGCAAGATGTATGGTTCGGCTCCGATGCAGCAACATCCTGAAGCCGGCAGCTCTTTTTGAGCAAGAGCCTGAGAAGGAAACTGTCCAGAGTTTGACGTCTATTGAGCCCATCTACAGGCAAAGCTTGAATGCCTCTTCCCTCCCCCTCCAGACCAGGCTCCAATTTTAGCTTGGCAAAGCTACAGGCCATAAAAAAAACCTGGGCCAGTCCTAGATCACATGGAGCCAGGAGCTGGAGGGACTAGGCTAACCTGGGTGGGGCATTTGGACCCTGCAGGCAGTGCCACGCTACTCCAGAGGGATCCTCGGAGCGCCAGAACTGCTCCTGCGGGAGGAACCCTCAGGGCCTTACAAACAGCGCAGCACAGTGGCCCGTGGAGGGTGCCTCAGCTGCTACCACTCCAGCAGGATCCTGGGAAAGCCCCCCGAGGCCAGGTGATGGCTGCAGGGCCCTGAAAGCTACAAGGCCTTCTTTCCCAAAGCTGGCTAAGCCAAGGGTGGCACAGGGGTTAGGGGGACCAGCATGGGACTTGGGGGAGTCCTGGATTCAATTCCCTGCTCCGCTCCAAAGCTTGGGGAAAAACGTACAAGTGTCTGTGCCCGTGCTCCCTCCACTCGCCCTTGTTCGGTGGAAATAAATCCCCTTGCCTCCAATCCAACAGGCAGAGGGGTTGTTGCATTGGAGTGGAATGTGCATTATGGCAATGGAGGTGGGCAGGTAAGTGCTTCAAATAGATGGGGCACGGCGACGGTTGGGCAGAAGATACCTCAAGAGGTTGCCTAGTCCACCCTGCTGCACTGAAGCAGAATTAAGTCTCCAAGCATCCCTGACAGATTGAGCCGTGCATGCTGGGACATGTAGTCTCTGCAGAAGGAGCCTGCTCAGGCCAAAACTTTCAGCCCAAGTTCAATTGCATCAAGTGTGGTCCAAGCCCAGTATGTCTGGGCTCTTCCTTTATTTGGATTTTTTAATCCCACCCTATCCCTTAGGCTCAAGATAGCTTACACTTCTTTAACTTATTAACTGTAACTTTAACTCAACTCTTAATCCTCACAACAACCCTGCAAGGTAGGTTAGGCTGAGAGATCTGTGACTGGCACAAAGTCACCCAATGAGTTAACGGGTAAGGGGAAACTTAAACCAGGGGTTTCCCCCCCACCTCCTGGTCCAAGTACTGCACTCAACCACACCACACAAGCTCTGGACCCACCCTGCCCTTGTTCGCCTCGGGCTGTGGCTGACTCCACCCCCTCACATCGCGACATGCCATCATGGATGGGCAGAGCCATACGGAAAGGGGCAGCAGCCCTCTTTAAAGCATTGTGATGTCATAAAAAGAGGCCATGATGCTTTAAGAGAGGGCAGGGTCATTCATGGTGGAGGAAAGGAGCTTTCCTGCCCCTTACCGATATTACTCCCCCTCAGCAAGAGCCTGACCCAACCCAAGCTCAAGCAGCTTAGTTAGAAAATATGCCGGAACCAATCTGGGTCCTGTCAGATCCAGGTCAGGCTAAAGAGCGCTATGAACTCACACTCCCTGCACTTGGTCATTCACTGGGTCAGGAGCCTGCTGGCCTTGAAGCCAGGGTGCCTGAGGTTCCCAGCATGGCACCACAGCGTGGCCTCCAGTCAGCTGGCTTAGTTCTGGGGGCTGTGACCAGTTTCGTGCAGCCGCCAAGCCCCGCCCCTGAGAATAGGATTGGCTGCCGCTAGCATAGAAGACGGCCCAGAGGAAGCAGGGATTTGATGAGAGCAGCGCCTCTTCCTGCTTGTACGCCGACTGGTACGTCTCTTGTTTACCAGCATCCTGACCCCGTTCCCACCACCACTTCCTCTATTCCTGGACTAGGGCTGAAAAAAGATCTGCCCATTCTCTAGTATCTCGTCGAGAACTGGGCTCTCAGAGATTTTCCCCAATCGAGAACGAGACAAGAATTGGCTGTTCTCAACGCCATTCTGACAAGATTCTGACTTGAGAAAAATAAAAAAAGTCCACTGCACATGTACCCCACATGCGGAGAACGGTCACTTTGCACGTGCACAGCGGCTATTTTAATTTTCTTGAGACTCTCGCAAGATTCTCACACTGTTAGCGAGATCGCGTTAAGGCAGGTTCTTGATTCTTAGGAGAATCAAACAGATTCTCGTTTCAGCCCTATGGACCTGGACCCTTTCGATCGGCTTCCGTCTTGCTGTGAGCCTGCCTTGTCCCAATACCATTTGGGCCCCGATCCTGTGAATCTACCTACAACTCAGGCTTGGCCCCGACACCAACATTCCTCCAGATGTCCTGGCTTCCAGACTCTTTAGCCCAAGAGAGATTGCAACCTACTGGCAGATCACAAGCTAGTCTCCAGTAGGTCACAGTGTGGGGAGGGGGACCAGCCTCTCAGAGATTGCTTCTGGGGAGGAGAACAGGACCGACACCCCAGAGAGCCTCTCTGGAGAGGAGAGGACCTAGGACAGCTCCTCCAGTGTGGTGGAGAAGGGTCTCTCTAAAGGGGAGTGATCCTCTCCACTCCCAAGAGGTGAGGTGTCTTAGAGCTGGTAATCGGCGGGAGAGATTCTGGTAGACTGCCCGAGGTGGACACCTGGATCACACGCACCTCAAGTCTGGACGCCCTTGCTTTAGTTGTTTGTGGGTCTAACACATCAACGACTGAGCCACACCTCCCTAGAATTCGTTCTGCCAAGTTGGAAAACAGACAGTCGACCCAGGAGTTCAGAAGGAATGACACCCCGGCTGGGGTGGATTAGTGAAGCATGTGGTGATTGTAACGGCTCGTTACTCTATCCCTGGCGACCTTGTTGCACGGACATTTGCAATCATTTCTCCTCAGCGAAGCCCGATGCCGCCACAAGAAATGGGGCAATCCAATCTCTTAACACAGGAGGATTCATCAGGCAGCCAATACAAGTGGAGAGTTCGGAGGAGGTGGGAGGGACCAGAAAAAGGAGCCATCAACTTGTCTTTACGGATCTATGTAATTTCCACACGGCTGTAGACACGCAATGTGCGTTCAGACACCACGTGCTGTTTGGGGGATCGAACCCCTCTGTAGGCGATCGGGCCTTTGCAGTGGCAGGCCCTCAGGGTAGAACTCGCTCCCTCCATATGTTCCCCTCGGGGCCTCCCTCCTCACTTTCAAAAACCACCAGAAGACTTGCTTATTCTCCAGGAGCCCAAGGAGGACACACTGCTGGTTCCCCTTGATGTATTTTTTCCTTCCCCCTTCAAACTGTTTTACGTGGATCTTACAGGAATTTTAAGTTGTTTGATTGTGCTGATTATGTGAAATGCCCCGAGTGCCGTTTGGCACAGGGGTGCTGCATAAAGAAATTTAAAAAAAATATATATTATTGATGGGGATGGGTTCTTTCTCTCTCCCCCATTGACTCGTCTTGTTAAGCAAGGAAGCAGATTTATTTCCGGCCTGGGAAACCCCTGGGTCAGGGACCAAATGTGGCCAACAGTTAATTTTTATGTGGTCCCTTTCCAGTTTCTGGATCTGGCCCCTGGATCCAATTTCTACCCTGCTCTGGCAGCCTCGGAAGGAGGAGCTAGCATACGCAGCTCAGGAGACAAGTGCTACTCCTGGTTCCGACACCAGTTTCCTGTGGTAGCCTTAGGCAAATCACTTATTTTAGCTCCTTTGGCCAAAGGAATCTGGCCTAAAGCCTTCTCTGCCATCACCTCAACCTGCTCCTAAGTCTCCTGATCCCTGAACTATCTGTGCCCATATTCCCTTGCTGCCCTCTATGCCTGGAAACTCACTCCTTGAACACACACTCTGCTCCCTCCCTCCTAATCTTCAAATTCCTCCTGAAAGCCTACCTCTTCCATCTGGCTTTCCCCTAGCTCTTCAACCCCACTTGGCTGCTGCTCCCTCTTCCATCTTTGAGGGCCCCCTTCTCCCCTGTAACTCAGCTAAGCACGTGCACCTGCTACTTCTCAACTTGAAGACTGCTATCATTCTCTTCACTAGGCTAAACAGGGAATGTATCCCCATCTCTCCCTAGGTTTCCCTCTCCCTGGTTTCTCCTAGATTGCAAGCTCCCCAGGGCAGAGACCAGTTAATGACTGTTCAGTGCCAGGTACATTGCTGGCACCATATAGACACTTAATAATAAATCATCCAGGATGGATATTATTGGACATTTTTCAGACAAGGTTTTAAGGGTGACTCTGGAGCAAGGTTCATCAGGTTGGTGTGCACACCTACCTCCATGTAGGTCTCGTTGTTGCAGGCCTCGGTGAAGATGCTCGGGGTTGCGGGGTGAGGGAGCTCCCCTTCATCGCTTGTATATTCATCCCTCTCCAAGAGAGTCATCAGGTACCGAGCTAGAAAACAGATCCCTTTAGTAACACACAGTGGCATTAAGGCAACGGGGAGCTATTCCAAATTGAGAATGTGCGGACACAAAGAAAAAATACGTCTCAACGCCTAGACCTTGAAGGGGGTGGGGGGATGAGTGACAGTCAAAATGGGGGACAGAAGAGGGCATAATTTACATCATTTGCCTAGGTTAACTCATGCAAATCTGACATGGTCTTCATTTCAAGGACACTGACAAACTGGAGTGGATTCAGAGGTGGGAAACCAAAGGGTTACGAGGAGGCAAGTTTGGGCTTGGAAAGAAAGTCTTGTGAGGAAAGGTGGAAGGAACTGGGTATGTTTAGCCTAGGAAAGTGAAGATTACAGGGAGACATGAGAACAGTCTTCAAATATCTCAAGGGCTCCCACAAACAATGGCAAGGAACTGTTCCGCATTGCTACAGCTGGCGAGCGGGACTTGAAACGGGCGGCTCCGATTACAGGAAGGGAAGATTTGGGTTAAATATCAGGGAACGTTTCCTAACAGTAAGAGCCGTGCGGCAATGGAACTAATTGCCTACGGAGGTTGTAGGCTCTCAGTCACTGGAGGTTTTCAAAACCAGGCTGGACAGCCATGGGTCGGGGATGTTGTAGCTGTAACCATCCTGCCTCCAAGCAGACGGCTTGGACTAGAAAACTCAAGGTTCCTTCCAGCTCGGACATTCTATGAAATCTCCCACCAGTCTGTTTACTCTCCGTTACCTTGGTTAAAAACACAGAAGGAAGTTCTATAAAACAAAGCCTGCTACAAGTCCTGGAATATCCCCAGCACCCGTCCAAGGCCTGGAAAATCCAGGAAGCTTGGGAGAGATGAGGCCAAGTGGCTAATCTAGTAGCATCTGGGGTGGGGGCGTTAACCAACGGTACCTTGCTGCAGTTTGGGCTCAGTCCGTGCTTCCCCCACTCACGGTTAGCATGTCCAGCCTAACAAACAGGCAGCCTGCAGCATGCCTTTCATGCACTTCTGGTCAGCGAGCGTGAAGAGAGGGGCAGGAAACGGTTGCTCCTTGGATGCTCTACGATTTTCGCCTGCGACTCTACGGTGCTGGTGAAGCCTGACATGCAGGAGCGCCGCCTGCAACCTAACGGATGGGCTGTGGACACGTGGGCATGCATTAGCCTGCACGGCGGGCTCAGCATGCTCTGGGACCCCACTGTGAGGAAGGGCTAAGGCTGGTGGCTCCACGTCCAGTGGAGGCAAACACCTAACAAACAGGCAGGTGGACACCCACCTGGTGTCCACTCACATCTCATTTGTTAACCCCCTGAGGAGATGAAGGGAGGATACAGGATCTGGGAAAAGGAGGGCCCATCCATCAGAACGCTCGTACTGGAGAGCTAGGTTCAGCACCCAGCTCTGCCAAGGACTCCCCAGGTGATCGTAAGTCACTTAGGTTGCAGTGACTTAACTCTGCCTTTGTGCCCCGAGGACAACGCCAGTTCCCTACCTCCCTAGGGGGCGGGGAAGAAGGTAGCTATCTTAAAACACGAGGCCCCCATTTATACAGTAACACCTCTAGGGATGAGGAAGGCCTCTATTTCTATTTGACGGACGTGAATCGAGACCAGGCGTCAAGGCCTGAGCCTTCAACTTTCAGCCTCTGGAAGGGTGGCCAGCTAGGCAACATTTTAGAGGACACTTATGAGAAATACAGGATGCAGGGCTGCATTGATTCCACTGCAGCCCTGCAACCTGTATTACTCAGAAATGTCCTCTAAAATATTGCCTAGCTGGCCACCCTAGCTCGGCTCCTCCCCCAAGGGGGCCTTCTGCACTGGCTGGTCACATCCCACCTGTCTGTCTCAAACCCATAAAAAGTGCCATTTACTGGGTCAGACCAATAGTCCATCCAGCCCAGCATCCTGTCTCCGACAGTAGTCAACCTCAGTTGCCTCAGGGGAGTACGCAACAAGAGGTTAAAATGGAGTAATCCATTACCTGCCATCTTGCTCCCCTAGCTTCCCCCAGTCAAGGGTCTTGTACCCCTGACCAGCCCAACTAGTAGCCCTTAACAGACCTGGCTTTCAAAACTGATTCAGTTCCTTTTTGAAGTCTGCTATGCTGCTGGCCAGGATGATATCACCCAGCAGGGAGTGCCACCATTTCATTGAATGCTGGGTCGAAAGAGTATTTCCTTTTATTTGTTTTCAATCTGCTGCCTGTTAATTTCATGAAGTGAACTCTGGTTCTACTGGGTTGTTTTTTTTTCTTTTAGAAAGGAGCTCCCTATTTCCCTGTGCCACACCTTACCCTGACCTTGTAAACTTCGATCCTGTCCCCTCTCAAGTCATCTCTTCTCCAAGCTGAAGGATTAGGGCGGCTTCCTTGTACGGAAGCCGCCCCAATCCTTGGATCATTTTTGTTTCCCCTCTCTGCACCTTTTCCAGTTCTGCTACGGCTTTTTTGAGATGGGGCAACCAGAACGGCACCCAGTATTTCAACTGTGCTCACACCCCTGCTGTACCTCCTAATTTCCTGATTGGCTACCAGCCAGAATATACCACCTTCAACCTGCACCAAAGCTGCTTTCCAAGACGGCTCCCCATAGACTAACTTAACCTGCTTAAGGAGTGTGCTCTGGAGGAGGGAGTATCCAGATCATGGGCCAGCCCCTCTCCTGGAGTTCATGCCCTCATCTGCTCCCTTCCCCTGAGCTCACTCTTCCAGTGCTTGAGAGTAGGGACTGGATCCACAGGCCAGATCCAGGAACTGGGAAGGGGTCAGTCAAATAAATATCAGCTGTAGGCTGGATATGTCCCACAGGCCAGAGTGTTCCCCACCCCTGCTCTAGGTTCTTCCTTGGAGCCTGCATCTCCTCCCTGCTCCCAGACTCCGTTGCACAAGCAGCTGCAAAGAGTTGCCTAATGGGGTGCTGCAAGCAGGTGGTACAAGCTTTTCTGCTAATCAGGCTGCAGTAGGAAGTGATGAAGCTTCGTTAGGTTATGCACCTCTCCGATGCAGCCAAGAGTGGCCGATGTCGGAGACAGGATGCTGGGCCTGATGGGACCATTGGTCGGCCCCAGTATGGCACTTCTGATGTTGTTATGCCACCCCAGCCTGCTGATTGGTCACTGGCCAGTATAAATGCCCACCTATAAGGGCATGGGGTCGTCGGGTTGTGGGTGGTTGGGTTGGAGGCACAGAGACAGAATTCGGGCTAGGGAAGGGAAACAAGAGGCAAATCTGGGAATGAGACTTGGAAGTAGGGTGGCCGCTTCTTGTGGTTTGACCCAGAGACTCCCATTTTCAACTATGGGAGTCTCAAGGTCAAGCCACGAGAGGGGACAATCCTAGCTGGAAGGGAAGCAAGGACAAGGCAGGGCTGGGAGAACAGGAGGCAAGGGTAGGACTAGGGAACCAGGAACAGGAGCACGACTGGAACAACTGGGGCAGGAAGGTGTTCTGTATTGGCTGGCAGACAATCCGGAAGCTGGGTGGTGGGGGCATGGAGACAGATAGGAGGGGGTGGCGAGTCCTCTGATGGGGAGTGCTTGGGACAGAGGCACGATGGGACATGGATGCCCAGTCACTGCTCTGTGAACCCCAGTCTATGCGGGTTCAAGGCCTGGGTTCTGCACTGCCCAGGAGGCTGGGGTGTGGTACATGGCATCGCTGGAGGAGACAGACCAATAAGGCAGATCCCAGGCAAAGGATAAATTGCAGCAGGGGTGCTGAAGACTTGACCACTGCTCGGGATACCAGATCAAGGCCCCTGGGTCGTCACACTCCAGCACAGGGTCTCCATGTTTTCAGATCTCCGCTATACCCCTTTAATCGTCAAGCAGCTCGAACGCGATCAAGGGGGCGACTTGGCGCAAGCCGGAACTGAAGTAAGAACTAAGACCCTTTAAGGGGCAAAAAGGGAGAGGAGCCCTCCCCCCACCCCCTTCAATGGAAGGGCTTGTTCCTTACTGTTCTCCAGCCTCTGGAGGCTCTTGCGTCCCTTAGCTTTGGGAGTGAGGTCCGAGTTGCGGATGGCCTGGTTGATGTAGTACTGCTTCCTCTTGGAGGGGGAGAACCTTTTGGTGGAGGGGCTGGTCAGAGCGGGCAGGCAGTCTTCGATCCTGCTGCAGGAGACAGAACCCGTTGGAAGAGAAACCGGCATCGACACAGAGAGAGTCCCTGAGCAGGGTTACCCCCAAATGGAAGGCTGGCCCAGTGCCAAGGGCATAGCTGCCTGGGGAACCTGGAGCAAGGGCGTAGCTGCCTGGGGAACCTGGAGCAAGGGCGTAGCTGTATGCCCCCCCACCCCCCCCGGGAGCGGCTGCTTCCCCTTTTGCAGGGATTGGGGGGGGGGGGGGGCAGAGGGGCTTCTTCTCATCTTATGCACCAGGTTAGAGGTGAAGTTTCATTTTTGCCTGGATTCCGTTTCGGAGCGAATCCAGTCATTCGATCCAGTCTGATAAAAATGTGGAATGAACATTCCAGTTTTGTTTTGCCAAAAAATCAACGGGATTTAAAAAAAAACAACAACCCATTTGTACATGTACAAAACTGCCTTGGTCATAGTGCGCATTCACAAAATGGCAGCCGCTGTCTAATACAGCCGGGGCCATGCTGGTGTACAGCACGTGTGCAGGACGGCCACAGCTATTCTGCGCACGGGTAAATTATTCTGTCGGAATTCTGATCGCCGTTGGGTTTTGGCAGAAAAATATCTGCGGAACCAAAATGGTCGATTCAAGCCACCCCAGCACCGAAGCCTGTTCCCGCCCACTCGCCCTCCTGTCCAGTGGTTCTGATAAGAGATGTACAATTTCCAGAAATTCTGAAGGGAAGGAGGAAACCACCACCACAAAACAGGGGGTGGGTTTTTTTGGGGGGAGGGGGTGGAATAGAAATCTGGAGAAAAATCAAAATTATTTTTAGCATTGACTTGATCATCAATAACAAACCTGGTTATATTCCTTGGGCTCCAAACAGTAGTAACAACAACTAGTTCTAATAATAGTAATACTATTATTAGTTAGTAATTGTTAGCTAGTTTCATTGATTGATAGCCGGCATGAAACAATTTATTTTCAATTTCCCCCCAGATTTTCAAGTTCTCCTTACAAGGCCTCGGGGGAGGGGGGAATCTAAAAACCCCAATTTTCTCCCTGAACGTTTTTTTTGCTTTTCCTGAACCCTAACATTTCTAGTACTGATGCTGCTCTGATTTCCACACACCCGAGTTCAATCCAGTGTCCCACCATACGTTTCTTATGGGACATCACGTAGCTGGGACCGTCTCTATCTTATTCTCTGTAAAGCGCCGGCACTATATAAATGCTTATAATAAACAATAAATAATAATAATAATAATCACACAAAGTTTTTTCCATTCATTTTAAAACCAATCCATATGATGAAAAATCTGGTTCACTGGATCACCTCTTGACTCACTTCACTTTTACTTCATACAAGCAGTGTTTAAAACAGGGGTGGAGAACCTCACACCCGGGGTCCAAATGCAGCCCGTGTGGCTAGTCTTTATTTGACCCCTGAAACCACATCCTATCCCAAAGCACTGAAAGAGCGTTCACAAAACAAGACACTGCTCCAGATTTACCCTAGGAGGAGTCACCTGCTTGTCTATCCTGTGCCTGCCCCAGTCGATCCACACGGTGTCAACCCAAGAAATGTGGGGTCTGCGGTATGGACAAATTCTGGTAAAACTGGGGCAACAGGTGCCCGTGGGGCCGCTGCCCATCACAGCTCTCTGGAATTGTTGTATGGAATAGTGTTAAGCCGACCATTTTAAGGAAGGCTGGCCACTTTATATTCTGAGGGCAATGATAACGATTGCATGAGAATATAAGGGATGCTCCGTGAGGAGGCCACCATATTACCACGCGAGTGGGTAATTCTTTGCAAGCCTAAGGGAATAGTCCTAAGCTGTGATCCTATTAAGAGTTGATACGAGATAAGGCGGCTGCATTTATGGGTGGCTGAAGTAGCCTTTCTTATAAAAAGGTACATAATTATTGAATTATTGAGAAAGGGACAGGTCCCCGAAATGCATCTGGGTTCTTTTTAGTTTGTTCCCCCTATTTTGGGATGTAGTCATTTGTGGCCTTTTCCGTTCTCATTGTATAAGAACTGTTCTGGATTTCTTTTACAAATGAATGTTTGTGCACACTAACTGTATACAATACTTTATTGGTTGTTTGCTTGGAGATATTCATTTTATAGGGTTCATTGTGCCTTATATTCAACAACATATTTGCTACTTCCCACTTTTTCTGGTTTTTGAGGTTGTGAGGGTTTTCCCCTCTAGGTGGGGAGGTTCCCTTTTGTCTGGTCAGCTGGGCTATCCTTGGTCTTTTTCCAGTTGCGCAGAGCCACAACGGGCTCCCAGCCCACGTATTAACACCCCACGACTTAGCTCAGGGGAAGGGGGCGGAGATGGACACCGTTACAGAATGGATCCATAGCAAAAAGATACAAGATTCGGACTTGACCTTTTCCTTCCCCACCATCCAGATCACATCCCACCCTCAACTTCCACGCAGCCCTCAGAGCTTGTACTAATTTTCAGCGTGGCCCCTGGGGGAGGAAAGGTTCCTTCCCACCCCTAGTTTAAAGCCAGGTAGGAGGTGATTACCCCAAGGATATGTACTCCTGATTCAAGACGACGACATACTCTTTCATAGCAGCCTTTTCCCTCCCAGGGGCCGCTATGAAAGCGAGTACAGGCGCCAAGGGCCGCATAAAAGTGGAGGGTGGCAGTGTTTAAGGGGCACGCTCAGGAAAAGGAAGGTCCAGGTTATGGATCTGTCCCTGATCCTTGCGTGCATGCCTTCAACTCTGCTCCCTTCCTCCACCCCACCCCACCCCACCCCCTGTGATTTTTTCCAGTGTTTGGGAGTAGGAAGTGGATTGAGGGGCTTGATTCAGGATCTCAAAAGGGGCCAATCCCTCCCCACCCCCCAAAAAAACCCAACAACCCCTAGCCAGAGGCAGCATTTGTCCCCCAGGCCCGAGGCCCTGCATTACAGTATGTCCATTGGAAGACCTCAGCGATTTCACTTTCTAATCAAGTTCCCATCTGTGCAAGCTGCCCGCACTGCAGTCTTCAAAATAGATTTAGCCAATGAAGAAAGAACTGCCTGACGTTCAGCACAATGGTGTTCAATAAATAGAATTTCAGGCCTTTGTTACTACTCTCTGCGATGGAACAGCATCTTCCCAGCGAGCTCAGTCAATACAGCCCACCAGCTTTTCTCTCTGTGAAAGCCATCAAACAACACAGAAACACTCAGTGATTAGACCTGCAAAGGCCAGGTATTGTTTCTCAAATGATTTCGGGGAGACCCAGGCTTCCATCAGCATCTTGTTAAAACCTAACAAGCGATTCAGCGCTGCGAGTTCAAGGTAGACGGATGAGGACTGCCTTCCCAACCTGCTTTGGGTCACCTTCAGGTAGCTGCCGTGTTGGTCACAAATGTAAGAAACTGAGGCAAAGTAGCTCACGTGATCTGTTTTGGAAAGACTACAGCACCGGGCCATGAAATCTGGCACACAGCTTGTTTTAATTTTTAAAAAACATAAATCAGATCCCTTTCCAGTTCCTGGATCTGACCCCTGGATCCAGACCCTCCTTTCAAGCACTGAAAGAGTGAGCCCAGGAGAAGGGAGTGGAGATGGTGGCAGGCACACACCAAGGAAGGGGATGGATCTATAGCACAGATCCATGATTCCCAGGTTGCAGAACACTGCGCCTCTCCTGCTGCGAACTCTATGGTACCTCTTTGGCAACAGGAAGGCACGGCAACATCCCAGAATGCGTTGCATGCAAGGCATGATGGGACAGGTCTCTGTGTGTGTGTACTGTGGCGGTACCAAATCAGTTTCCCCAAAGCTGGTGCAAACAATACCCAAGTTAGCAAAAATGGAAAAAATTAATTTGACTTGGTTAAATTAGTTTGGTTTTGTTCATGTGAAATGTGCCATTAGAACCGACTTGGGGTGAAAACAGACAAGCAGTTACCCTGTTCAGTCCGTGCAGCAATGTCCAACAGAATCAAAGGGCAGCTCCCTGCCCACATGCCATGTGCTTGCCTCTGCACGGTAGCACTAACCATCTCCCTCCCCGTATGCCCACTTGTCCGCTGGGTGGCCCCGCTAGCCATTTCCCTCCTGAGGGGCACCTCCCGCTTGCTTTCCCTGGGTCGTTCGAGCCCCTTGCTCTTGTCCTGGGGAAAGCACCATCTCTCACTCGCTTTCCCCTTGCCTCGTTAGCAGCCATCACTGTCACGCCGTGTGTTTCTGACTCCATGGTGCTGGCGGACCTGGATGCAGGTGAGGCTGTACAGGCAGACCCAACAGACCGGCTGTGGGCATGCGGGCACCCATTAGCCCGTGATCACCTCAAAAACCACTGTGAGGGCGTGGTGGGTGGAGGCCCTGACACAGGCATGTGCTAACCCCTGGCAGCTGTCACCTAATAAACGAGCAAGGTGAACACGTGATGGGGTGGGTCATGCGGGCTAATGTCTTGTTGGTTTTCACCGTTGGTGCTAGAGCAGGCTCTGACACTCAGTTGCTGTGCGACCTTGGGTGTGTCTCCCTAGTCCCTACTCTCCCTTCTTTGTCTTGTCTAGTTAAATTGGCAGCTGGACACAAGATCTTTTATTGGAGGCTTTTACTCCCTGAATTTTTTTATTTTTTTATTTTTTTTAACTTGCTTTCCCTTTCTTCTTCCACCTAGTTTTTCTGCTCGGTTTCTCCTGTGCACTCGAAGCTTTCAAAGCCCAGATTGACTTAATTTTGCCTTTATTATTCATAGCTTCACCAAGTCTCCGAGAGTATGATTTATTTATAAGATCTATAATGCCACAGGTTTTTAGTGTGTTTTTAAAGTTCTTGAAGTGTGACTGTTCCTCTGCAAGGCTCCGAGTCCAGAGAACGCAACCTGAGCTGCATTAAAGAACAAAAGTGATTCAGCCCGGTCTCACCACAAGTTGCCTTTAGCATAAAACATGCTCAGCCTGAGCAATGCAGAGGACATTACGGTTTAATAAAGCCTTCTAAAATAAAGTCCTCTGATGGTTTTGAAAAGCATGGAAGGAATTTCAAGGTAGGCTCTCTCCTCGCAGCATCCACTTACATTTTGCCTGCCCAGCTCTACAGAGGGAAGATAAGGTGAACAGTAGGATGCTTTTGAAAGGGGGTGGGGGGAGAAGACCAGTGCTATAGATAGGTCACATCATCTTTGTAAGGCCCTGGTTCTCCAACTAGGGGGCAGGCCTCTCAGAAGGGGCATGAGAAATTGGGGGGGGGGGTTACAGTGCAAGAAGAACCATAGATAGCAACCACCTAGCTCCTCTCTGACCAAGTCAAACAGACTCTCCAAAATAATGGGGTGGCAATGGGAAGAGAGTCAAAGAACAAGGTGGGGAGGGAGAGGAAGGTGGCAGTGGCGTGTGCAGGGGGCTCTCAATTGCCACCAACAAGAAGAGGGAGGGGGGCACAGTTCTAAAATGTTTGAGGACCACTGATGTAGGGGGTCACGTCACTCCCCCCCAGCAGGATGCTTTGGTCTGCGACGCCCCGTGAGAACAGAGAGCCGATCCCAGAGGGCGGGGAAATTCCCCAATCATGATCTGGACCCTCTCCTTCTTTCTCTGTCCTGAGCATGTTCCTTAAACACCCCAACCACCCGCCACTGCTGCGAGACTCCCAGAGCTTGCACTCATTTTCAAAGTTACCTAAGGGAGGGAAAAGGTTTTTCACCCCTGTTCTAAAATACAGAGCACTCCTGGGCTAGGAACTTGATGTCTAGAGCGCTTCGTGCAGCACCAGGGGTATGAGCCTGGTTCTGCTGCAGGGTCACACCCACTCCAATGGTTAACTTGCTAGAGCCCTACAAGATGGTGGACTGCATGCATTTTCAAGCTGCTGGCAGAGCTATAGAGGATTAAGTTTAACCCTCCTGGAGTTTTCTGCTCTTTTGCCTTTTTAGGATTGGTTTCCACTCGGAGTAATTCACAGGACACAGCGACCATAGGACGATATCCCCTTACACATGTCTCCTAGCCTTGGGCACTGGGCCAGGAGGCAATGAAAAGGCCAAGACTTCAATGCAGCTTAAAAATTTCCAGTCCATGCCCAAAGCAATCGCAGGCAGGCCAGCTATTCCGCTGCTCACTCTGGTGACAGGTACAGGGCTGGAGGCAACTGTTTGCAGCCTCCTGGAAACACAAACAGTTCCCTCAGCAGTGCAGGGTTTTGCAGTTTGCCAGTTAACATGTCTGCTTGGGGGAAACTCCAGATGGTCTTTTTACCCACTTATGTAGCCAGCTTATTTAGAGACTTCTTTCAGAGCCGATTCCTCTTTAGCCTCAGAAACCTCGTCTCCACACAAGTGAGAGCCCTTTAACCAGAAATTCCCACGCTAGAAGGGTCAGGGCCTCAATAGTGGTTGTGCCATCTGTGGAGGATGCCAACCTAAATCCCATAAACCCTGCATGACTTTGTCACTGTTTGGCAGTCACAGGATAATCCACCCTACATTGGCTGCCTTTACGTGAACGCATTCAGCACAAGCTCCTGGTCCTTCATTGCCTTGCTCCTCCATCTCTCTCTGCTCTTGTATCCCACCACCCTCGCCTGCTCGTGACTCCCTACGTCCTCTAAACAACAACTTCTCCCCTTCTCTCTTGCTGCCCCCCATACCTGGAACAGGGCGTTCCAACTTTCAGATCCCTCCTGAAAACCTACCGCTTCCATCAGGCTTTTTGCATTCTCTTTCCCCCCCTCACTCAGTCTCTCCCCTGTAACCAAGTTAAGTACATGCACCTGCAACTTCTCAACCTCAGGACTCTCCCAATGTTAATCTTTTCCTTGTCTCCCCACCCGCCCTTGTCTCACTTGAGACTAAGTCCCTTGGGGTAGGGACCTGTCTAACTATTGACTGAACAGTGCCACGTACACGGCTGGTGCTGCTATGTAAATAATAATCCAGCCAAATGCAGATAGAGTAGCCACAAAGGGACAGGTCCATGAAGATCATCATTGGATTATTTATATGGCGCAAGCAATGTACGGGGCACTGATCAGTCATTAGAGACAAGTTCCTGCCCTCCCAGAAGATTTACAATCTAGGAGGGAAGGGAGACCAGGGAAGAGGAGACAATATGGAAAGACAGGGATGAAGTTGAGAAGCTGCAGCTACACGTTCTTAACTTAGTTACAGAGAAGGGGACCCTGAAAGAAAACCAGTAAAGGAAGTAACAGTGAGAAGTCTGGGGGGGGGGAGGTAGGGAAAGCCTGATAGAAGAGGTAGGTTTTTCAGGAGGGATTTGACAGCTCAGGGAGCAGGTGGACGAGGATGGTAGCAGGGGAGGAATGGAGCTCCCGGGTGGGAATATAGCAGAAGACAAAGGCAGAAAGCTAGGGAGAAGCAAGGTTATGAAGAGCTATGAAGGTAAAGACAAGGAGTTTGTGCAGAATGCAAAGTGGGAGAACGGAGAAGGGGCTGAACGTGAGGAGCAAGTAAGAGAGGACCTTGGCAGCAGAGCGTTGGAACAGAAATGAGAGGGTCAAGGTCAGAGTCGGGGAGGTCAGTAAGAAGGAGGCTGCAGCAATTCGGGAACCTCCCCCACACCCTAAACAGGAGGCCATGGTGTACGCTAGAAACACACAGGCCCACGCAGAGCCCTGCCGCTGGAAAACAGATCTTAATTGAACATCCAAAATGACAGCAATATTTTCTCTCTAACATTCTCCTTCTTCTAGGCTTTGTTCATCAAACCCTCTGGGGAGGGAAGCCCACACCGTCCTTTCAGACAGGATCCCCAACTTCCCCAGATCCTGCACTGGGGATTATAGGGAAGTCTCAAAAACAGGGTCACATCGGCAAAAACTTTGAAAACTTCTGCTCTCAGCTGAAGCTACCAGGACATGTCATAATTTAGAGGCAGGAGGGAGATGCTGTTCAATAACCAAATCGGTTTGGGGGGGACGTAGCCTTTCACTGTTGGGGGCTGGAACAACACGGAATGAATTGCCCACTGTGACCTGTCCCAAGAGACAGATTGGCCACTGTCGGAGTCCGGATGCTAGCCTTGATGGGCCGTTGATCTGACCCAGTACGGCACGACTTCTGTTCTTAACACATCTCTGTTACAAGAGGAGCCCTCTCTCTGTTGCAGCTATCAACAGATTAGTCCACTGAAAAGGACTCTGGTGGGGCATAACTTTCAGTACCAGACAGAAACCGAGACAACTCCTACCAGGAATTCCCATGGCCAACACTGTAGCCACTGACATTTGATGGTGGAAATTAAGAGCCAGTTCCTAAAATGAATCATCTTGTAACATCATTCAACCCTCACCCCACCCTTCCCGACACACGCAAGTGACAAGCAATAAAAAGCTGTGAGCCTTATTTTACAGTAGAGACAAAGTTCACTTGAGCGTATCGAAAAAGCCACTGCTCCAAAGTCCGCACCCAGCTAAGCCACAAAGAACCGAATCTTCCAGCCAATTAAAAAAAAAAAAAAAGCAACCTGCACTAACATCACAATCTGTAGCCAACCCTGTCACAATGCACACATTTCCAAATGGTGACTCTTGCATGACTCTTTCCCCCTCACTAAGTTCGTAGGACTGTCCCCTTGGAAACAAACAGGAATCCACCAGCTTGGTGGCAGGAGGCTTCCCTTTGTTTTCAAATTCAGTTTCTGGTGTTGGCTAGTTTATGAATGGGATACACGCGAGGGTGAATGACAGAAAGGCTTAGGAATTCTCCGTGGAGTCAGGCCTTCTGCATCAACCCCAAGAAAAGATCCTGTCCTTACTAAGATAAAATTCATTGTAACAGGAGCTTTCACAAAGCAGAGAGGAAGGCTGGCTGCACGGCTAAGTCAGCGGTCTCCAGACTTTCTCCAGTCACCACGTACTTTCAAAATGTACGGCGAGCCGCAACTGTAGAGGCCCCGGCTATATCCGAGACCTGCTCCTGGGACCTCACTCCGCTAGCTGGCTGCACTCAGACACTGTTTGGGGAGCCTTGGCAGGCGATCGGGCCTTTGCTGTAGCGGGTCCCTCAATGTGGAACTTGTTCCCTCCAGATGCTTCATCTCCGTTCCTCACTGTGAAGATGCCTTTTCTTTTCTTTTCTTTTTTTTTAATTCTCCAGGTGCTTTTAGAGGATCTACTGTCGGCTCCCCTTAATGCATTTTCCTCCCTCTTTTAAACTGCTTTTAATAGATTTTATATGGGCTTTGAGTGGTTCTGTGGCATTTTACTATACTCGTATCCCGACGTCCCCTAAGTGCCACTGGGGGGGGGGGGGGGG
>QEPC01010893.1:53137-67866 GCA_003113815.1 Sphenodon punctatus
GGGGGGGGGGGGGGGGGGAACTATACAAATAAAATTATTATTATTATTTTAAAAGTTAAGTCAGACAAATCTTAGGATACAACCATTTGAATAAGCAGAAAATAAAAAGTAGAAATATTTTTGTTCTTATTTATTTTATTTTAGTGCAAACCCTAGATAGTTCGGCACCCTCCCTTCTTTCCTGCTCAGCAGCGCAAGTCTTTCCCCAGCTCCTGAACTCCCTCTGGCTCTGTGGGAAGCGTTTAACCTTCTCCTTGCTGGCTCCCAAGCGTGCGGTCTGTCTGTCTCTTGTAAATACACACACCCCTCCCTCCCTTCTCATTTGTTTATTGCATTGTCATGAGCAACATGTTGCTTGGGAACTCCTACAGGCTAGGGAGGGACCAAAGGGTCACTGAATTAGCTAAAGACTCACTAGATCCTGCTTCGAATCCCTCCTCTGCCTGAGGTCACATAGGAAATCTGACTGTGGCAAATTAGTTTAGTTTTGCTATTTCTTAGCTCCCCAGCCATCTGTGAACTGGGTTGACAGTGCTGCTTTACTTTGTCAGGAGGTGATACACGCTAATAATGACATTCATAGTTGCATATTAAGAGTCAGGGATTACTACTCATATAGCACTTTCAGTGTTCAAAGTGCTTTACATTCCTTATCCTATCTGCTTTCACAATGTCCCTACAAGGGAGGTCATCATGCCCATTTTGCAGATGGAGAATTGAAGTGGAGAGTGACTTACCCAAGGCCACCCTGTGAGTTCACAGCTAAGACCAGATTTGAATCCTCATCTCCCAGGTCCAAGTTCAACACCTTGTCCACTAGGCCACACTAGCTCTCAGAGTATGGCAACATTAGATAGAAACTGAACAAGCCACACTACACTCTCAAGATTGCTGACGGACCACCATGCACCTACCAGAAATGACCATGGCTGAGGAATATTGACTGACTGTGGCTTCACAAGACATCTGGCTTTGGTCCCTACCAAGATGGGTGCCATCTTGAAAGGAGAGCAGCTGGGGGATGAGGTGACCACAATGCATGGACAAGGCCCCTCTATGAGCACATACATGCAACAGCTGGCCCTTCCTTCCTTAAAGAGGTCCATCAATAATAATAATAATAATAAATTATTATTATTATTTTTATATAGCACCCCTTTGCTATGGCACTCAAAGTGAGTGCTTCATAAAGAATTAACTTTTTAATCCTCACAACAGCCCGGCGAGGGAATAATGTGACTGGCCCAAAGTCACCCAGTGAGTTTCTGGATAAAGTGAGACTTGAACCAGGGTCCCCAACCCCCAGTGCAAGAACTGCACACTTAGCCATTCCACCACACTGGCTCTCCAAGGTCCAAAGCCCACCTTGTGGTGGCAACAACCAGTTACACAGAACGGCTGCCAACTGGTAACCCTGTGGACCAGTTTGGGAATCACTGCTGTTGGAATCCTAGAGCTTGAAGGAACTGTCTCGTCTGCCAAAACTCTTGTTCATGCTCTGGTCATCTCTCGCCTCGATTACTGTAACCTTCTTTCTGGCCTTCCCTGGTCTCCCCTCATCTCTGTCCAAAACTCTGCTGCCAGGGTCATCTACCTCGCCCGTCGCTTCGACCATGTGCAGCCCCTCCTCTCTTCGCTTCACTGGCTTCCCCTTCCTGAACGAATCCTGCACAAGCTCCTAGTCTTCACCTATAAAGCTCTTCACAACCTCGCTCCCCCCTACCTCTCTGCACTTATCGCCTTCCATACTCCAGCCCGTGCACTTCGCTCCTCCTGTCCCTTCTCTCGCCCTTCCACGCCTTCCCTGCTCCCCTAACCACCTTTGTCCCTTCTCACTTGCTGCCCCCCATGCCTGGAACTCCCTCCCTGTCCACATCCGCCTTGGCCCCTCCCTTCATACCTTCAAATCTCTCCTTAAAACTCACTTCTTTCGCTCTGCTCTGTCTGATTCTTTATCCTGCTGAGCCACTATTCCTATACCTACGGTCTGTTTGCCCTTATCCTTGCCACATGGACCTGCCTGCTGTCATTCTCATCGTAACCAAGCCAAGTACGTGCACCTGAGACCTCGCATCTTCATGAATGTTAGACCCCTTGTCTCTCCCTCTGTTCCCCTTCCTAAGTCTCTCCCCCAGCTCCTGTCTCTCAGATTGTAAGCCCTAGGGGCAGGGACCGTGTCTATTTTATTACTTTGTCAAGTGCCAGGTACACTGCTGGCGCTATATAAATGTTTGTTGTACTGCAAGGGTTACCTAGTCCAGACTCCTGCCATTAATCAGGATCCAAAGTACCATCCCCAATCATCCTTCCCCGGAGGCTCAGGGGCAGTTTTAATATCCTAGAACTAGAAATAAAGCAGTCTATATGAAATATACAAAAATTAAAACTGATAAAAATATACACTACATCAACTGCTCCTCAAAACTCTATCCCCACCTGCTAAAAGCCTGCGCAAATAAATAGGTCTTGCACCGTGCTCTGGAAAATGCTCAGCCTCCAGGGGAAAGGAGTTCCAAAGCTGCGGAGCAGCCACTCTGCGCGGCCTTCGTCATACAGGCTCTTGCAAGAGGGCACCACTGTCTGACCTCATGGACTACAGGAGCCCAAGCGAAGAGGCGGTCATTTTGATGTCCAGCTGACCTGCCTTTAAAAGGCCTCCAGACACCCCCACCCCCACACTTGTGTGCAGGGGGGGCGAGGCACCCACGGGAACGCCACTGCGAGTGCAGAGGGGATCGGCAGGGTGCCCGTGAGAACGCCGTGAGCGTTGGGTGGGGGCGCATGCGCACTCCACACTACCGCCACCCATCGCACACACACGGAGCAACGGGCGCCAATGCCCGATGTTCCGTGTGTGGAGAGGGGTGCGGGTCCATGGAACAACACCCCCCCACGCACCATCCATCCATCCATCCTCCTGCGCAACCGCACCCATTAGAAAAGGGCCTATCTTCAAATTAGCTCTATTCCTGACCGCGTCTTTGTAGGACACTAGGACTGACTGACAGACTGCGGTACAGGAACAGGAAGTAATACGGGGCTAAACGTTCCAGAGTTGGTTGAGTCACCCTTCGCCACCTGCGCTGAAGCTTGCTATAATGCAAAGTATGGTTTGTGTCAGCAGTAATTAAGTCAATTAACCTAACAATAATCCCATTTAATGCCCCAATACCAAGTCAAAGAACAAACAAGAGACTTAATTAAAGAACACCACTGAATCATTTCCTGAAGTGTATTATTATCCAACTGAAGGGTCTCAACCTTTTCTACACCAACAGGAGAAACATTCAGACCCCACCTAGGGCCCATTCACACGGTCGACACCCTTTCCTCTTGCAAACTCAGCCCCTTGTTCCTTAATCAGTGTTGTCCCACAATACAGCATTCACACAGCTTCCGACCTCACCCTCGCTTCGGGTGCCGGAGAACAAGCGCTCATCAAGGAACGTAAGACGTGGAATGCATTTCACACAACACTCTTGTGTGAAATGAATCCCCAGGACAAAAGGGGTGGTTGTAACCCCTCATATTCGTCTGCACCATACCTTGATCTACTCCACTCCAGTTTCCGACAGTTGCCAAGGGCACAATCCTCTCTAACCATGTGGTATCAATTACACCCATTCTTAGCAAACGTGCAACATAGTGTTACGCAAATCAGTGCCAAAAAATAAAATAAAAATGACCTGTCCATCAGGGACCTCGTTGGGAAAATGATTATTCCCCCTCCTGCCCCCCCAAGTCAGGCTGGACCTGGAAGGACTGGCATGTCTCCTCCTTGTGCTCTGGGCACCGGCCCAACAACTGGCAGGGTCAGTTGCACCAAAAAATCTCCAGGCAGAGCTCCATCAGGGCCGGGTTGGTTTGGGGATCCTGCTGTTTTAGGACTGGGAATGGCACTGTCACATTAGGGGCCACGGTGAGCACTGACCTTAACAGCCAGACTCCCATAAAAATGGGTGAAAGTACCAAGAGAGGACCCGAGAAATTTGCTCACCACCCCCACTTGTCCCAGAGTTTCCAGCTCCCTGAACTATCCCTGCCCCTTCTCCCACCCTGCCCCTTATGCCTGGAAACCAACCCACCTCCAGCCCCAGCACATATGTTCTGTCCTCTCCCACCCAACTTTCCAATCCCTCCAGACAACCTACCTCTTCCCTCAGGTTTTCCCTAGTTCCTCACCCCACAAACTGCTCATTTACACTTATACCCACTTACCCTCCAGGATCCCCCTTCCTCCTCCTAGCACATGCACCTACAACTTCATTTCATACCCTGGCCTTTCCCTAGTCCCCACCCTGCAGTCTACCCGCTTTTATCCATCCTAGATTGTAAGCCCCTCAGGGCAGGGAACTGTCACGAATTACGACTGTTCAGTGCACAGCACATTGCTGGCGCTACATAAATAATTTTAGAAAGATTTGGGGAGCAGAGGGAATTACAGGTGGGGTTGAGGATTTTTTTGGGGTGAGGGAGGGTTATAGCCCCTTCATGATACCCATGAAGTTTAACCCCTGCCCATCTAGATCTCAGATGGGGTGGGGGACAGAAGGGATATCAAAATGTACACACCCATTTACAGCAGGTGCTAGGCGGATATAGGACGGCACAGATTTGTGTAGTGTAATACCCACTGAGCAGAGAATTCGACAGGCAAGGTATTTTAGCTTCCATCACTGAGGCAAGAAACAGCAGGACCAGAGGTTGGAATGGGCCTAGTGCAGAAAATGCCTCCTCTCCCAGAGGCAGGAAATGCACTTGTTGTACCAGGGAGTGTGGGGTCCTGGCTCACGCCCAACTCCCCAACCTGGATGCAGTTGCATGACCTGCCCGTAGCTATGTTCTCGATCTGGACACTAAGCTGTGGGTTACCTATTGGTTACTAAGAGATCCTTCAGCGCCTACAAACTAAAGCTAAACAAAACAGGTTTCAGGGCCAGGCAATCAAGAGAGAAACAAGAGGAGGAATTGCTAAGCAGGGCTGGAGGAAGCAGGCAGTATGTATAACTCCATATCAACCCAGGAATTCATCCCAAGGCCTGTTCATGTGAACATATATTCTGAAGCAATTACCCCCCTTAATTCACTTTAATTTAAAAAACAAAGACACAAAAAAAACCCTGTTTGAAGTACCCCTTCGGGGTAAATATTTCAGAGTATTACTCATAAGGGTTAAGAGATCGTGTGGAAAAGGGAGTTAATTAAAGTTACTTAACCCCCTGCCCCCAACACTGACTGTTCACACAGGCATCAAAGTGTAACCTCCTAGGTAACTACTCTGCAAAGTGTGAATGACTGTAAAGAGGATTATTACCACTGACGTAGGGTGGTGCTAGGAGAAGGGAGGGGTGGAACCATGCGTTCCTGTGAACACTGCAGTCCCCAGCGGAGCAAGTAGATGATAGGTCAAGCTATGGGGAGAAACAGGACTCACTACCCCCCTTGGGCCATACACTGATGGGGTGAAAAAGCCAAGGAAGGGGATGAGAGGGAGCTATTCAGACAAAGAGAGTGGAGTTAAATAAGGGGGGGGGGCCACACTGCCCTTCCAAAACAGGATTCTGATGGGGAAGGGGGATCCTCTTATCACCTCCCACATGGAGAAAGAAGATACCATGGGATTGGGGGGGGAAGCACCCCTTTGGGAGAAATGCTTCCACATTTCCCAAGTAGGGGAATGACCCTAGTGAATTAGACACCCCCCTCAAATCCTCTGAAGGGGAACCCCCATATGGAATAACCCCCCACCTAGAGAAGGAGCAGTCACCCCATATGAAATCTGAACCCGTTCATGCCCTATGGAAGGTGCAATCCCCCCTTATGGGGCTACCCTCCACATACCAAAAGAAAGGAGCAACCCCCCATATGAAACCTGAACACCTCCTCGTGCTATAAGGAAGGCGCAATCCCCCCCTCCCTTTAAGAAGGGCACCTTCTTACCCTAAGAAAGGAGCAAACCCCCATATGAAATCTGAGCCCCTCCAATACCCCAGTAAAGACAATTTCCTCATAGAAGGCTTGCCCCCCCCCAACACTTATATAAGGCTGACTCCCCATTACCCTAAGGAAGGCACAATCCCTCCATATGGGGCTGAATTCCCCCCCTACCCTAAGGAAGCAGCAGTCACCCACATGCCATCTGAACCCTCCGGTCCCCTAGGAAGGGCAATCCTCTATATAGGGCGGATCCCTTACACTCCTATATGGGACAGCACCCCCATTCCCTAGGAAGACACTGCCCCCATAGGCTGAGCCCCCATTCCCTAAGGAGCAACCTCCCATAGGAAACCTGAACCCCTCCAATCCCCTAGCAAGGAGAATCCCCCCCCCCCATGGAGGGCTGACCTCTCAAACACCCATATCGGGGGGATCCCCCCACTACCCTAAGGAAGGCACAATCCCGCCATATGGGGCCGACACCCCCATACTCTCAGTCACCCCCATATGGGGCCGACACCCCCATACTCTCAGTCACCCCCATATGGGGCCGACACCCCCATACTCTCAGTCACCCCCATATGGGGCCGACACCCCCATACTCAGTCACCCCCATATGGGGCCGACACCCCCTTTACCCTACGGGGGCAGCAATCACCCCATATGAAATCGGAGCCTGCCTGTCCCCGAGGAAGGCCAGCCCCCGAGATCGGGCTGACCCCCATATGGGGCAGCACTCCCACCCCCTGGGAAGGGGCAGCCCAACCCCGGCAGTCCGGGCTCCCCGGCCCACGGGCCGCACTCACAGGTAGCGGGGCTGCTGCTCCGGGAGCTCCTGGCACTTCAGGAGCACCATGGCTGGGGCAGCGCCAGGCCCGAGGCGGCCCAGCGGGACTGGGATCGGCCTCAGGGAGGCGGCCGGCCTGCTCCGGCCTTAAAGAGGCCGCGGCGGCACCTCCCTCCCCACAGGAAGCGGCGTCAGGCCGGGGAGGGGACGGGCCTGCCCGGAGTTAACCCTTCCCGGCCCGGGGCGCAGGCTGCGGTGGATGGGGGATGCGTGGGGAGGGGCTCAGGGTGAGATGGGGTGCAGCATTGCATGGGGTGCAGGGTGAGATGGGGTGCAGGGTGGGATGGGGTGCAGCATTGCATGCGGTGCAGGGTGGGATGGGGTGCAGCATTGCATGGGGTGCAGGGTGGGATGGGGTGCAGGGTGGGATGGGGTGCAGCATTGCATGGGGTGCAGGGTGGGATGGGGTGCAGGGTGGGATGGGGTGCAGCATTGCATGGGGTGCAGGGTGGGATGGGGTGCAGGGTGAGATGGGGTGCAGCATTGCATGGGGTGCAGGGTGGGATGGGGTGCAGGGTGAGATGGGGTGCAGCATTGCATGGGGTGCAGGGTGGGATGGGGTGCAGGGTGAGATGGGGTGCAGCATTGCATGGGGTGCAGGGTGAGATGGGGTGCCGAGTGGTATAGGGTTACAGCATTGCATGGGGTGCAAGGTGGGATGGGATAGGGGTGCAGCATTGCATGGGGTGCAAGGTGGGATGAGATAGGGGTGCAGCATTTCAGGGGGTGCAACATTGCATGGGGGTGCTGCAGGATGGGACAGGAGTACAGCATTGCAGGTGGGTGCAGGATGGATTGGAAAGGGGAAGGATCACATAGGGGTGCAGGGAGGAAGATGGGAGGATTGCATGGGGGTGTGGGGTGAAGTAAAGGTACAGCACTGCATGAGGTGAGATGGGGTGCAGGATAGAAGGGGCAGGATTCTACCAGGGTAAAGGGGGCAGGATTGCATGGGGTGCAGTGTAAAAGGGTAGCATTGCATGGGGTGCAGGGTAGAATAGGGGGTAGCATTGTGTGCAGTGGAAGGGGTAGGATTACATAGGCGTGCAGGATGGGATGGGGTACAACATTGCATGGGGTGCAAGGTGGACTGGGGGCAGCATTGCGTGAGGTAAAGGGGGCAGGATTGCATGGGGTGCAGGTTGGGATAGGGGTAGAAGATTGCAGGGTAGAAGGGCGCAGCTTTGTGGGGGGGGTGTACATGGAAGGGGGCAGGATTCCATAAGATTTGGGGTGGGATAAGTAGCAGCATTACATGGGGGTGCAGGGTAGTATGGGGTGCCCCACTGCAAGACAGGTGAAGGGGCACAATAAAATAAACTGTGGTGGGACTTTCATCCCAGCATGGAGCAGATACACTAGAGCATGGAAATCCTGCAGATGCAAGGTGCAGGATAGCATGAGAAAGACAGGATGGTGTGGAATTGGAACAAAGCAAGGTGTACTGGGTATTCAGCAGCCGTTGGGAGCCATGGAGAGGCTGCAGCATGGTAGAGGGGTGCAGACAAAGGATGTAACATTCCTTGGGGCCACTGGACTTCTATAGTTCTGTCCTTATTCACCTCCTTCCCTGCACTGGGTCCTCACATAGGTGGGACCTTGGGGGCATGGGTGGGCTGGGCTGGGGTGGTTTGTTTGCCTGTGTGATGGATCAGCTGCAGGGATCCTCCCTATTATGGCCGCAATCCCCAAACCACTGATGGCTTCCTGCCTCTGCTGCAAGTTGGTAGGTGAGGGGGGTCTGCTTCCAGAATCCAGAGCAAGTGCTGACAGAAGAGGGGAGGAGCTAATTGCCCCAATTCTCACTGCTTGTCTGAACAGAAGAAGAGAGAAGTAGTTACTCTGGAGGAACTCCAGTGGCTCAAGAACCCCAGAGCTAGCAGGTCATCTGACAAAAGGCCACGACATCTCAGTGGGCATTTTTACACACACCTGCAAGTTCCGGATTTTTCAATCCTCTAGGCTTACAAGTCCACAAGTATGTTCTGGATGCAGTTTTCACACTCTCTCTCTCACACACACAGAGCCCTGAGGCAATTCCTGGATGCATTCTTCGCACAAACACTGCCCTGAGGCAGCCTAAAGTAACCGCAGCTGTAGACGTGACAGGCTACCATGGAAACCAAGTGACCACAGCAGTTTACCAGGAGAACCTTTTACACACAGAAGTTCTGGGAGAAGTTCTACGCAGAAGTTCAGAGAGCCGGATGTTTAAGCTCTGGGTGAGTGATTTAGACACACAGAAAGTTCAGGATGTAACAGCAAACATGCAGGAGAAGTGTGGCGGTGTCGCCATGCGGGAAGGATGTGGCGGAACCTTAACTTGCCCCTTTTTTAATGTATTCCCTAAGGAACAGGGATACAACCTGGAAAAGCAGGGCCACACACACGCATCTGGAGTGGCCCAGATTCAGAAGAGCCTGGCTGCATCGGGTTCAGGTCGGGCAAAGGTTTGCAGACGAGCAGGGCTTTATCTTGCCTCGGTTTCTTTTCTTGCAGGGCCAGTTCGCTCATCCAGGGTGACTGTCTTCTGGTGGTACTGAGGGAAACCTGTAATGCAAAATAGTAAGACCAGTCCTATTTGTTCACCTGCTTTCTGGCCTAGATAGATAGATAGATAGCCATTTATCTGTAATTCAATGTAAAACAGCAAGAGTGGGAAACCTCCAACCCAGTCCTTTTATAGCCTGTGGACAGCCACCAGAGTTCCCCTGGAGACTCCCCCTGAACCTCCACTGAATGTGGATTGCCAGCAGCACTCGACAGCCACCAGGGCTCTCTTGGGTGAGTGACCACACCCCCTACGTAGATATCCAGGCCTCTGTGCTGGGGGTCATGTCTGCCCCACCCCCCCCCGCAAGATGATTTTGACCTATCAAGCCCTGTGGGAGTGGGGATCCAGCCACTGGGGGGGTGGGGGACCCTTGATATAAAGGCTTTTCCTAACTCCTCACCCCCACAGGCTGCTCACTGATGCTCTTTTACTATCCTATTATTAATTATTATTATTATTATTTTATTATAAGCATTTGTGTAGTGCCAGCTGTGTACCTGGTGCTTTACAGAACAATAAGAGTGACACGGTCCCTGCCTATGGCTTACAATCTAATAGACAAGGAGAGGGGACATAGGGAGAGACAAGGGATAAATAACATTCAAGCGGATGCAAGGTCTCAGGTGCATGTGCTTGGCTTGGTTGGTTATTTGTGGGGCCTGTCATACGTGCAAAGTTTGAAGACGATCCAGCCAGAAAATCAAAAGTTATAACTGTTTAAAAGATAATTGGTTGTGGTCCAAATGCACAGCATCCCAACTATTTTGAACCATCAATATCTCCTCCCCCTCCCGATGTGCTGAGCCCCCCATTTCACAGCCTTCGACCTTGAGATCTAGATCAAGTGCTGGTGTAGTGTGATAATGATTTGTGCAGGCAAAAATGAATTGTTATACATTTAAAAAATCAGTTCTGCTGGCTGGCGCATGTGCAGTCGAGCAGCCACTGACTGCCATTTGTGGTGTTACCAAAAAAAGCATAAGGAAAGTTACACAACTCTGCTTTTTAAAATCAGTAACTTTACCAGGAGCCGGCTCTGTCACAAAGACTTTAAACTGTAGTCAGTTTCATGTCAATTACGCTCTTGCCTCAGAAAGTCAGCAAGAGGAAGCCCTTGTCAGTTTCATGTCAATTTGCCTCACTCCTACTTTTCACTCCCTATGAAAAATCTGCAACTTTTCATATGGAGTGAAAAAGTATTAAGTGAAAAGTATGGAGTGAAATTTCCTCCTAGACTCGCCCTCTGACCAATTAGGGCTCAGAGCGGGGGAGAGGGGAGTCCAGCTCCTCTTGCCTGCCCATCCCTGACTAATCCCAATTCCTGGGGTAGCACTGTCCTTCACGTGCTGCTCCTGATAGGTCAGCTTTTCTAACAGCCAGCAGTGGCTTCCGGAAACAGCAAAGAGCCTTCCCCCCTACCCCGATTCCACTCTGAACCTTACCCACCAGGCCTCTGGTTGGTGCCATGCTGCAGGTGGAGGCATTCCCCGACATTTATAATCATGGGAAGGCAGCCCCGGGTGGGGAAGGAGCCCTGACCGGGGGCAGAAATACCTGAAGCAGATCAGCATCCAGGGCACCTGTCAGAAGGGGCAGGAAGGACGTCAGGCTGCAGCCCTTTGGGGTCAGGAAGGGGGTGAAGCATGCAGGGCTTTAGCCTTAGAAAGATTCAGCTTCACCCACTCCACCTGCCTTGCTTTGGCTGGAGGATGAGAGAAAGCTGCTCCAACCTGAGAAGGGGGCAGTGCCTCTTGCTAAGCGGTCCCCAGGGTCCCCAGTTGTCTGTCCAAGGCACCTTCCTCGGGCATGACCCCGCCAGCCTACTAGCTCTGACAGGAAGCAGGAAGTGCCAAGCCATCACTCCCCACGTCCGAGCGTATGGATAAAAACAAAAGAGACCGGATTAAAAAGAAATTCATTGTATGTGACCATAAAGCAAGAAGCCTTCCAACATCTCCCCAGCTGGGTGGGAATTAATTGCTGGTCAGGAGGAAGGGACATTTCAGTTGTCTCACCTAACCTCTGAGGGGCAGCGAGACAGAGCAGCCTGAGGTGTGATATACCTCTCCTCTGCTGACTGCTGCCACCAACCTCTCTGTAAACCAAGCCAAGTACACGCACCTGAGACTTCGCATCTGCTTGAATGTTTGTTTGTCTTCTCCCCTGTCTCTCCCACTGTCCCCTCTCCCTGTCTCCCCCGCCTTTTTTTCTTTTAGATTGTAAGCCACAGGCAGGGACCACGTCTAATTCTATGTTCTGTACAGCGCCAGGTACATGACTGGCGCTATATAAATGTTTATAATAATAATAATACCTACCAACGTTTTGAACAGTTAGAGGGATAAGCCCTGCCCCCTCAGTCAACCAGCTCCACCCCCACCAAATAAGCTCCACCCCCCACACACTTCCACACACCTACCAAAATTCCAAGTGCATCAAGAGACAGATGCTCTCCTGCTCCTCATTCCACTGAGTTTCTTGCCATTCCATCGTCTCCCCTCAAGGAAGAGAATATCCTCAAGGGCTTTTCCTGAGAGGCCACCAGGAATGAGGTGCCTGAGGCTTGAACAACAGTCTTTTTGTCTCTCTCTCCTGAAAGAGGGACTTTGATCCCCTGAAAGAGGGGATCAACGATAGTGAAATTTATTTAAATTTTTATCCCACTCAGGGCGGCTAACAAACATAAAACCCCCTAAAAACAGAATACAACCCCCTCATCCCCCCAAAAAACCATCCAATACCACCTCCCCATGTCCTACTCCAACCCTACCCCAACCTACCTAGAAATCCCCTATCCCTGCCCGCCAAATGCCTTAAAGAGAAAGGTCTTACTCCGCCTCTGGAAGATACTCAGGCTTGGGCTCAACCAAACCTCCAGGGGAAGGGAGTTCCATAGCATCGGGGCAGCAACCAAGAATGCCCCCTTGCAAGCCCTCATCATATGACCAAGACTAGCTGATTACCTACAGGGAGGCACTCCTGGCCAATCGCAGGGGCCGCAGACGCAGTGAGGCATGGAAGGACAGGAGGTCTCTCGGATATGTGGGGCCCCGACTGTTTAGTCCTGCAAATTGTGCCCAGAAAAGCTATCGGAAGCCACTATAGACTACGGAGCACTGGTGTAATGTGCTCGCAGCGCCCCGCCCCCGTAAGGAGATCAATTGCTGCATTCTGCATCAGCTGCAGCTTCCAAACTGATCAAAGGCAGCCCTACGTAGAGCGTGCTGCGGCAATCTAGCCTCAAAGTGATGAAAGCATGGATGACGGTGGCCAGATCTGAATCAGAAATAAAAGGCCGCAGCCTCCTCACCAGATGGAATTGGTGAAAAGCGCTCCTGGCCACCGCCGCCACCTGACAATCCAGACACAGCAAGAGTTGAGATCCAGAAGCACTCCAAGGCTGCCAACCCGACTGACCGGAGTGGGCCGGACCCCATCAATAAGAGGAGTCCCAATCCCCTCCAGGCCACGAGACCGGCCAACCGTCATCACCTCGGTCTTATCTGGAATCGTCTTCAATCGGCTCACCCTCATCCAGTCCCCAACAGCAGCCAGGCAACAAGCAAGCACCGAGTCTACGGGGCCTGGGTTGGACGAAAAAGAGAGGTAGAGCTGGGGGTCATCAGCATAGTGATGGCACCACACCCGCAAACCTCCAAATGTCCTTGCCCAGCAGCCTCAGATACACGTTGAACAAGAGGGGAGACAGAATGGAACCCTGCGGGACCCCAAAGCCCCCAAAGTGGGTCTCTCCCTCCTAAATAGGGACTGCTGGGAAGTATGCGCGACTGTCCCTCTCAATATAACATGACCAGCTGTCCCTTTTGAGGAGGAACGGCCTGCAATCCCACTTTGCTCAGAACCTCCAGCTTTCTTGAATCCAACACCGATCGAAAGCGAACTGCCATTCAACAAGAGCCCCAGAAACGGTCAGGGTCACCTTTGTTTACAATCTCTGAGACTCTCTTCCCCTCCCACCCCACAATTTTGCCTGACACTTTTCAGCCTTTGTCCTAAACCATTCAGCTTTTGGCTGGCAGCCCTTTAAGGGAAGAGAGCGATTATCTGAAATGACAATAAAGTAACCTCCAGAATGCCAACGTCATTCAGAAATGAAAAGCTCGCTTAGCTCTCTCTTTTTTTTGTTCCATGCTGGTTCCTGTTCTCTAGCTGAAGGTTGTAACTACAGCAGCTTAAGTGAACCCTGGGAACAGCGAGTCCTGTCTCTAACTCCGATCCTAATAGGAAAATAAATTCTCTAGATGTTTTGCACTCTCCCAGCCTCTCCAAAAACACTCATCTCCCCCCCACTCCCAGTATTACAATTCCATTCTTGAACATGGGCTGATGGACAAAAACATTAAGTGGCTTTCACAAATCTCAAAAGTAAAAACCACTTTCCAATTGTTGGGAGGGAAACATTTTTATTTTCCAGAAAATATAGAAATCTCGGGGCATATGGTGTGGATGATGTTGATATTTGGTGTCAGACCCCTTCAAAAACCTCTCCGTTTCAAAATGTGAGCAGAGGGGAATCAAACTGGACGCTTTTAAATATTTGTGAAAACATTTCCATGCACGAAAATGTTTTTTTGCCCCTTTTCCCCATGCTTGGAACGTGCCTCCTGAACATGTTCTAGCTGTTCCTTCCTTCCCAGCCTTCAAAAATCCCTCCTAAAAACCTACCTCTTCTGCCAGGCCTTCCTTAATTATTCACCCCTCCAGACTGTTTGCTGATGCTGTCCTTTTGCCCAGCATCCCTTCTCCTCTGTAACGTAGGGTAAAAGCATATGTGATGCTGGCCCAGTTAAGCCTGGTTCGACCCAGCTGGGCCAGCGTTACGGCAGGCCATCTGTTTGTGGCCCTCCAGATGCAGGCCTGGTTTCTACCCAGGCTAGGTAGGAGCTGGGCGGGAAATGTGGGCCCATAGTCTGTGCCCGGCTGCCGCCCATCTGAAGCAAAGCAGGTGAGTCAGGTGGGAAAGGGTGTTCCCGGGCCCCAGCTTGTCCCGATGTGGGGGGCTGCCATGGCGACAAGCCATGGCTGTCCGTCATGGCGGGGGGTGGGGGGCAGTGTTAGGAACGCGACACAGTGTCCGCATGTCACTGTCCGCCTTTCCCTCCTAGCCGTGGGAGGCCACGGGAACATTTGTTCCCACAGCTGCAGCATTCCAGCCAGGAGAAGTCCTGCCTCCTCCCCTGGGTGAGACAGACATCCTAGGGTATTTTCAGACGTTACAAGATCACAGTGAACCACGGTGAATACGCACCTGTGGTCAATGTGTCTCGAACGTCTGTTTGGCAGCCGCCAGATGTTCGCCACAGTCAATACCCGCATGGGGTCAATTTGAACCACGCTTCCCGGGCTAGCGGGGGGAATGTCCCGGGAAGC
>QEPC01010893.1:82224-104031 GCA_003113815.1 Sphenodon punctatus
CCCTGTGGTGGGTTCCACCCTTGGCTCCGGACCCTGACCTCGATGATGAGTCGCGTACCTTCTTAGCCCAGGGTGCCTGGTAATGCTGCTGAGTACCTAATCTCTCGGGTGCAAGAGAGCGACTGAGAGGTTTCAGAGGGTCGCCTTGGGGCCACCTGTTTCCCCCCCTGTGCCTGGGCCTGGATTCCTCCCTCTTGTTTCCCTCTCCCCAAGTCCGTCCCCTGGAACCTGATATTCCTGGCCTTCCTTCTCCCTCCTTGAATTCCCCCACGGCTCCGTACCCCGGAGCCTGACAGGTACATCGCTGATGCTATATAAATTATTATTATTATTATGGCAAGACCCCCACCCCCCAAATGAAGCCCTGGCCCTATTATTCTACAGTTGGGTAATTGCTCTGGGATGTGCGATCACACTAGTCACTTGCCTTAGATTTGTGGAATGCGGGGTGAGAAGGGGGGGCTTTCACCTCCTCTTGCCCCGCCTAATCCGTGGTGAGCCGCTTGTGTGAGCACAGATCCCTTTTATTGGTGGGAGAGGAGGCAAGTTGCAACTACACATGGCCTTTCCTCTGTCACAGACACACCAGCTAAGTGGCCAGCCGCAGAATTAAATTGCACTTCCCAGCCACGCCTCCCCACAAGGACTTGTTTTTCCACGCCACCAAATTAACAAAAGAGGAGCGCTCTGAGGCAGGGGCTGCAAGGCAGGGGAGAGAAAAAGAGAGAAACATAGCATCTCTCTAGCCAACTGCTCATCTGCTTTCAGCTAGAGGAGAACAAGGAACAGACTCTTGACTCCCAAAGGATGCATCTCACCTGCCACATCTTCCTTTGGTCCATGATGCTCTCCTAGGTCAGGACTCCTAGGCTGATCTGCAGTGAAGGCAGGTTACTTGGACTAAGTGCATGGAGCTGGATTCTCAGATGCAGCACAAAGGGAACTAATTAAAGCAGACAAGGCAGCTCACTCTGGTGTGCTAGAAGCAGCTGGACAGGTGAGCCCCAGCTGCCCTTTCCAGCTGATCCCAAAAAAATTTTTTTTGGGGGGGGGACTTGGAGGCAATCCACCTGGTCTCCACAGAACTTGGAGGCAATCCACCTGAGGGATTTTTGCACTTTATGGGGATCAGAGGCAGCATCCCAAGGAGTGGAAGGTCCAGCTTCTGGGACCAGAGAGAGGCTCTTCTTTTGTGAGTGACTTGGAGGGGAAAAGACACCAGTAGATATTGGGCAGAGTTAAGGGAGAAAACCCAGCAGTCCTGATTATCTTGGATGTGGACACCTCTGGTCCTCTGCACTGTGCCCAACTCTCCTAGGGAGCAAACCCTGCTGGAAGGTACTGAAAGGAGGAATCTTGCTAGGCAAGGGACCATGATGGGGGCATCTGCCATCCTTGATTTCAATTACTCTCTCCTGCTTCCAAATGACTCCTCCTCCAACAGCTCGGAGCCCCCGAGCCCCCCACACCTGGTGGATGCCTGGCTGGTGCCCCTCTTCTTTGCCATGTTGATGGTGGTGGGGTTGGCAGGCAACTCTCTGGTCATCTATGTCATCACCAGGCACAAGCAGATGAGGACGGTCACCAACTTCTACATTGGTGAGTGGGGCTGACCTCCCCAGCGGGGGAGCGAGGGAACAAGCGTCCAGGGCTGGACACTAGGGAGAGTTGGGTGCTCAGAGACTGGGCACTGGGCACTTCAAGGTGGGCAAAGCAACAAGTGCCCTAGGCAAGCTGGGGAACTCTGGTTAAGAATTGCCCACCCTGGAGTTAGACAGCGGGCAATGGACACAGAAGCCATAGGATGTCAACTGAGCACCTGGGGGCTGGATGGATAGTGGTACTTAGTACCGGGGGGGCTGGTTACTGGGCACCATGGACTAAGTACTGGGCATTCCGGAAGCTAGATGCAGCGTAGTGGGGCTGAAAAGTGGGTACCGAGTACCATGGGGGGTGGATGTTGGACACTGGACAGTGGGTACTGAGTACGAAGGGGGCAGGATGCTGTACACTGGGTACTGAGCACTAAGGGGGCAGGATGCTGTACACTGGGTACTGAGCACTAAGGGGGCAGGATGCTGTACACTGGGTACTGAGCACTAGGCAATGGCATGGAGAGAGTTTGGATGGCAGAGCTCGTCAGCTGCACGTGCAGTTCTGAAGGGTCTGCTCTTGCACCTGGGGACCCTGCCTCCTCCCCCCCCCTTTGCCACCTGACCCCATGGTGCTCAGATGTCCAGGAGGGAGGTGCCACTTAGCAAGGGGGAACTCCTTCCCCCTCATTATGCCCCTCTTAATCCCCTGGTGCTGCTGGCTGGTCCGGTGCCTCCCATCCCCTGGGGAGTCCTGCTGGTGGCTGAGGAGCAGGAAGAAGATTAAAGTGCACACAGCTGCACCGCTCTGGCTGCTGAGCAAGACTCCTGTACCCACACTCCTGGAGGAACAGGGATACTGTCTGTCTGTCTGTCTGTCTCCTGGCTGACAGGGACACTTGCTCCCCTCTCTCTCTCACACACACACACACACCTGGAGTACCAGGAACACTTGCTCTTCTTCCCCCACCTCTCTCTCTTACACACACTCTCTGCTGGAGTCACACACACACACACACACACACTCCTGCTCTCTGATACTCATTGACACACTCTAACATTACTGGTGCCAGGGTTACACACACACTCCCCCCAAGTTTCAGGGACTCCTCTCGGTAAGATCCTGTCTCATCAGGACTTAATCTAGGGAGCATGTTGTAACTTTCCAGAAGAGGCTCCTTGATATTTGGCTGCTGGGTCTCCAAGCCACACATGCTCTCTTGCACACAACCACAGATTAACACAGCACAACCCTCCATGGTGCCAGTGACTCAAACCAGTGCTAACAGCTAGTGCAGGCACTGTCCCCTTGGAAGATATGCATGCACGCATGCACACACACTCCTAGAGGGACAGGGACATGTCATGCTCACATTCTCTCTTACACACACATGCACACACACTCCCATCTGGAGAGACAGGGACTATCTATTTCTCACGCATACATACTCCTGAAATGACAGGGACACACACTCTCTTTTACACAAACATACACACTGACACACTGGGTGTTTTTACACACACATTTCTCCTGGATGTTTGCTGTTACATCCTGAACTTTCTGTGTGTCTAAATCACTCACCCAGATCTTAAACATCTGGCTCATTGAACTTCTGTGTAGAACGTCTCCCAGAACTTGTGTGTGTAAAAGGTTCTCCTGGTAAACTGCTTTGCTCCAGGCAGCTGTGGTCACTTGGTTTCCATGGCAGTCCCTCACGTCTACAGCTGCGGCTACTTTAGGCTGCCTCAGGGCAGTATTTGTGTGAAGAATGCATCCAGGAACTGCCTCAGAGCAGTGTGTGTGAATAATGCATCTGGAACTTACTTCTGGACTTGTAAACCCAGATGATTGAAAAATCCTGAACTTTAACGTGTGTGTAAAAATGCCCACTGTCCACTGACAAGGATTCTCTGTCTCAAGTGTCTCTCACACACACACACATGGAGACACTGTTCATTGACAGGGGCACACAATCTCTCTCTCACATACACATGTATACACACATACTCACACTCTGAGTGTGTCAAATCCCGGTTTCCACATTCTGGGCCAAAACCTCAATTCTCCAGTCAAGGAGAGGTGTCTGACAGTCCCTTATGGGAATACTACCAGGACACACACAGCCCGAGGGAGAATCCCCTCTCCCCCCAAGAACCTCAGGGACGGCATTGCTCCTAGAACCCTTCTGCTGCCACCGCTCCTCCAGAAGGGCCCTAGACATGTTACCGGGGCCAGTCATTGACCATGGGGCTTGGGGCCACTGCTCCACCTACCCTGCCCTAAAGCTGGCCCTGGCTGCCCTACTGACCTTGATGATTCTCCAGAGTGACACACACCACATGTCAATACTGTGCTTTCCTCTGAGTTTGTTTAAAGCCAGTGCTTGTTCATATAAATCACCCAAGTCCTTGAAATAGGAGATAGAGCTAATTACAGTTCCCTAGTCACTTTTTCTGTGCCGGTCCTGATTGATATAGGCCTCTCTATCCCTCCTTTTCAATTGAAGAGTCCTCTTTTAGTTGCTCCTTCCAAGGTAACCATCCCGTTCTCTCTTTCTTGCCACGTTCTGTCCCTTTTCCAGTTCTACATTATGCTTTCAGAAACTGCATAATTGAGAACGGCAGACGCTAATAAAACAGCAGACACAATCAAACAAAACCGCAGACCCAATTCTTCCTGCTGTGGGCACCCCATGGATTTGTATCCAGTAGCATTGTGATATTTTCTACCCTTTTTCTAATAAGTCCTTAACGTGGTTTGCTGTTTTGCCCACCGCCGCGCATTGAGTCGTCAGTTTTGAACAAGCTCTCGCTGCCTACCTCTTAGTCATTTCAATCAATTTCAGCCTCTTTCTCCTGGATTATATAGCGCCTGTAAGAGCCCTGTAGAAAAGGAGCCATTTATCTCCTTGCATCTAGCTGATTACTGGAGAGATTCGGGTCGTTTTATCTCCTGCAGTTAATGTTGCTAAATGGAAGAAAATGCGGGTGTGAAATCTACCTGCTTTTCCAATTTTCATCCCCTGCCTTAAAATGAACATCATCCTTTCCCCGGTGTTGTTGACTAGTTCTTTGAAAGAACCTCCAGGTCCGCACACAGTAACCCAGGTTACTGGCAGCACCTTCAATTAAAAGACCAGGGAGGCCCGATCCTGCCTCATGAAAGGAAAGAGGAGCCTGATTCTTTGCTGCCTGCATGGCAGCAGGATAGCCACTTCAATCAGTGAAAAACTGATGTCTCTTGCAAGACTTAGGAAGTGTCACCTGCTGCTTGTTGCCAGAGGCGGGAGCAGCTTTTAATTTGTAAGAATGAGATGTTAGGTCTCAAAGCCTGTCCCTATCAGGACCCACCCTTGAATTCATGTCTCTTCTGGAGGCAGCGGCCAGCCCTCCTGCACCACCGCCTCAGTTGGCCACTGGCCCAGTCCCTTCCCTGCTGCGCTGTAGCCACGCCCCACCTCCTGTCCGTTTCCATTCTGCCACGCCTCCCAGCTTCCTGGTTGGCTGCCAGCCGGGATATAAGCCTGGCTGGTGGCATCAGGGAACTGGATGGAACGACACGTACACTTCTGATTCCTCAACCTTGTCTCTCAAGTTCCCCCTCTCCTGGTTCCCATCCTGCTCAGTCTTGCTCCCCCATCTCCAGTCCTACTTCCCCCCCCCCCAATCCCTTGCTTCTGGTCTCTCTCTCTCTCTAGCCATGTTCCCCTTCCGGCACCTGTGTTCCTCTCTGTCGCTGTGCTCTCCTCCCTCTCCTTGGTCCCCCTCAGTCTTCCTCCTGTCTCCCTTGTCCCCTCTCCAGCCTTGCTCCCCAGCTTCAGTCCTAGTTCTGATCCTAGAACATGGTCAGTGCCGTACTGGGTCAGACCAATGGACCATTGAGCCCAACATCCTGTCTCCGGCAGTAGCCAATCTTGGTCGCTTGGGAGAAGTCCCACCAAGTCAGCTGCCGTTTAATCCCAGCTCCTGACAGTCAGACGTCCCCCCGATCTACTTGGCTGATAGCGGTTAATGGACCTATCCTCCAAGAACTTACCCAATCCTTTTTTAAACCCATCTATGCTACTGGCCGTGACCACCTTCTCTGGCAACAAATGCCACAAGTTAATGGTGCGTTGAGTGAAAAACAAGGCTTTCTTTTATCTGTTTTAAATCTGCTGCCAGTTAGTTTCATGGAGTGTCCCCTAGTTCTAGTCCCATTCAAGAGAGTAAACAACAGTTCCCTAGTATTTACTTGTTCCATGCTATTCATGGTTTTATAAACTGTTCTATCATATCCCCTCTCGGTCATCTCTTCTCCATAATGGAGAGATGTAACTTGTCAAGCCTCTCCTCGTACAGAAGCTGTTCCATACTCCTGGTCATTTTTTGTGCCCTTCCCTATGACTTTTCTAGTTCTACTATATCTTTTTTTGAGATGGGGCAGCCAGAATGGCACACAATATTCAAGGAGTGGTTGCACCCTAGATTTATAGAGAGGCATTTTGGTATTTTCAATCACAGTCCTGGCCTCGTGTCCCAAACCCCACTGTCTGCCTATGTGCTGGATGTGTCTCCTGCCTCTTGCAGTCCCGGACGTCCTGCCCCATGATTCCCAATACAGGGGGGTGGGGGGCAAAACACTAGTAGGGGGCGCTATACAGCTGAGCCACCCACCTCACTGTGTTTCTCCAAATCTCTGACCAGGGGTTCCCACAGCTGGCAAACCCCCGAAAACCCTTAGTATTCCGCTGCCACTACCTGAGTGTAATTCAGAGGGCGTCCACACCACTCAGGACATGTGAACCCCACAAGGTATAATCCCCACAGCTTCCCAAGAGCACTCCTTGTTCCCGGCACTCTTTTCCCAGGGTTTCCTCCCTGCGTTGGAGGTCAAACCCCAGAGTCACCCTAGGAAGGCTTCTCTTGGTTCTAAAGCTGCTGGTTTCTAGCCAAATAGGAAGTTTCCCCCTCTTTCCTTGCCTTAGTAGCAAGGCTTGGCCACCCGGCCCAAAGGAGACGTTTAATGCTCAGCCAAAAATGCACACACACACCCAGAAAGGTAAAAGAAGGAATAAAAGGAAAAAAGGAATAAAAGCACAGATCCAGGAGTTGATAACCCTTTGAGCAAAGCAAGTCCGGTTTGGGGAATGGTACCCCATTTGGAACACGCCTGTCTTAGTACAGTATCTCTGAGTAGCAGGTAGGCAAGAAAGCAAGCAATTACTCACACAGTTAGTTAGTCCTGCTCTGATTCTCCATAGGTGATGGTTTCTCTATGGGGTCCAAAGTCTAAAGAACTAGGGGACACTCCATGAAGCTAAGGCCAGTGTTGCAGCGTTTAGTCACATCACACAGTCCCTCCGAGTCCCAGAGAAGAGAGAGACAAAATGGAGAGGGTCTGAGGTTTTTAAAGCCCCCTTCCCCTCCCTCTGATTTGTTCGGCAAGGTCACCTGGCGCAGGTGAAACTTCCAGCTGACCAGTCCAGGCCAATCACATTCCTGTTTCCTGCTGGGTGACGAAGATCCCAGAGGAACTCCTGGAATGTGGGTACTTATCATCTTGGACATGTGCTTCTTTTGAGGCCTAGTGCAGTCTTAGGCCTGCCTTGAGTTCAGGCAGGGTGTCTCTGTCAAGGTGAGGGGCTGTCCTGGCCAGTGCCTGTCCAGCAAGAGGCATTTTGCCACAGGGGGTATTCAGAGGAGACAGCAAAACTACTCTGCTGGGCCCCATTTCTGGGCCCCATCTGAGACACTCCCGGCTAGACTACTAATGTGTGGTAGTGGTAGCAGCATCCTGGCCCCCAGCCACAGCAACCCAAACCCCCACCCTGTAAGGGGAGAAGCTGAGGCTGGTGCTTCAGTGGATGGATGGGTGGGGAGGGGGTGGCTGTTGTCACCTGTGACAGTCAGGAATAAGTTCTTTCAGAACCAGGCTCTTTTAAAGGAATAAGTACCTGGATGGAGTACCCCAGGGAGTTGGGCAGTGCAAGGGAAGGCCCCCGTCCCTTTAAGGGAGCTTGTTGCCTTCTTTGGCCACACCTCCTTCAGGGGCTATAAGAACAGTAAGCGCTGACATCCAGTCAGCCTGTAGGAAGCCAAGGAACTAGGAGCTGACAAATAATGCCGTCCCTCCTAGGGGCAGCTAGATAAAGATTGCAAAGCATGCTGAATGCTGACAGCAGTAGAGAGATAATTAGAGAGCTCTATAGTTAAGGTGGTTGCAGACATTAATAGCGCTTATGCTGTTCAATGGGAATCTGTGTAGCAAACCCTTCCAGCTGGTGACCAAAGGTTTGATGAGAATTGCAAATTTCCCTCTCCCTGTATATTTGATTTAATGGCTCCTGTAATTGAAGGGGAGTGTCTACTAACGGCTGGCAATTCCACAGGTTATTTTAACTATGGAAGAGTTTATTTAACCAGGAAGAGCAGCCGGCATCCCAGGCTGAGGCTAGATGTGAGTGCAAGCAGGGGTGCCCGCACACTGCCTCCTCACCCACACACCGGTCCACCTGATTCCACTTGGGCATCGGGGGGAGGCTACCGCCCCTGCTTGCTGCGCTGGGCTGGCCTTATTGCGAGCTTGATCGGGCTGTCCACTCCAGGTTCCACTCGGGTGGTGGGGGTGGCACTCTGCCTCTGGAGTCTGCCCAGCACCCAGCTGCTGCACTGGCCCTGAGCCCCTTTGGTGGCAGCCTAGGAGGGAAGGGAGGAACTCCCGCTGCCCTAAACTGCCTAACTGAGTCAGACCAATGGTCTATCTTAGCCCGGTATTGTCACAACCGGACACGGCAGCAGGGGTTTCAAATTTGGGTCCAAATCCAGCTTTTCCTGGGTCTCCAGCAGAGGCCATCCCGGCGTGCTACCTGAGACCCCTCCAAGCCCCCAGCAGAGGCCGTCCCGGCGTGCTACCTGCGACCCCTCCAAGCTCCCAGCAGAGGCCTCCCCCAGGCATGCTACCAGGGATCCTGAGGTGGAGATGCTGGGGATTGAACCTGCAACCTTATACATGCAAAGTAGGTGCTCTTACCACTTGAGCTATGCCCCCCCTCCATGCCACTGCCGTCACTGAAGGGGACCTGGCCTCTGAACCCCCTTGGCAACGGCCTGAGGGTGGGGAGGAAGGAATTACCACTGTCCTCCCTGCCCATTGCTGGTGTCACCGTGCCATGACAGTAAAGGCCTGCTGCGCCACCGCACGCGCACATGCTGAGGGAGGACTACCATGTTTCCTAAGATGGAATGCTGGGAAATGTAGTCCCAGCATGCCAGATTAAGGAAACATGGCAGCTCGCCTCTGTGTGTGCATGCAAGCAGCAATGCAGCGGGCCCTCTGACCAGGATGGTCCAGAAGGACGAGAGGAAGAGGAGAGAGAGAGAGCGGAAGGGGGGAGGGGGAAAGGAGTGAAAGAGGGAGGAGGAGTGAAAGAGGGGGGATGGGAGAGAGAGAGAGGAGTGACACAGAGAGGAGATTGACAGAGAAAGGAGTGACAGTGACACGGAGACTAGAGAGATGGGGAGAAGGTGTGTGTGTGGGTGAGAGAGAGAGGTGCGAGTGTGTGTGTTTGAGACAGAGATGGGGGGTTTCTCCCTCTCTTCCCCCCTCCCCATGGCTCCTGGAGGGAAGAAACGACCCACCAGAATGATTCTGCTGTCCCCTCCTGCCTAGCAGCCTTAAGCCTGCCTCTGAGTGAATACCAGCCCTCCCGGAAGACCCAGACCCAGCAAAGCATCTGAAGTAAGGGCTACCTGGCCAAGAAAATACCCTTTCCCCTCCTTTCCTGATCTGAGCTCATTTGCGCTGCTGCACCTCCGTCTCCAGGGGGGCTTTGTCAGTGAACGACGGCCATCAGGGTTTGGGAAAGGGCTCGGGGGTTGCTGTGGCCATGAGGGGTTGGTTTGGTATGTGTGATCAGCGTATCGGTGCGTTCATAGGAACATTTTCCAGAAACTGGAAAGGGGCCACACAAAGTCTTGCTGATGGCTGCGTTCAGTCCATGGGCCTAAGGTTCAGTTCCTCATGCCTGCTTTCATGGGGGGGGCTGTATGACAATTTTCTGCAATCAAAGTGAAGTGGGCGGGGCTGTGGGGAAGTGGGTGGGGCTGGAAGGGCTTCGGCATTTTGTCTTTGCCATGGGCCCCGCAATTTCTAAGCCCAGCCCTTGTCTCTCCTCTGCTGCCATGCCCACCCACCTCTTCCTCCACCCTGGCCCACCTGCCTGAGCCCTCCTCAGCAACAGCTTGGGCAGGGGGCATGGAGGAAGTACCGCCCCAGCCCGCCTGCTGCTAGCCTTTCCACCTCTACTACCATGCCTGTCCGCCTGCCTTTTCCTCCCCACCTGCCCGCCTGAACCCTCCCCAGCAACAGTTTGGGGGGAAGGAACTACCTCACCTGCCCACCTCAGGCTGTTGTTCCCTCGCTGGCCTGATGCTGCTAGTGGTGTTGCTGCTGCCGCCGCCAAGAAAATCCACTTCAAAGGTCCTGCATGGGGCCTTTACCAACGGCAGGTAAAGGCCCCATGCAGGCATCAGCAGATGCACGGGCGGGGGGCTAGTGTGTGTGTGTGACAGATGTATCAATTTGAATGAGTGTGTGAGAGGGGAGAGCAGGTGTGTACTGTGTGTGAATGACTGTATGTGTGTGATCAGTTAGACTGAGTGTGTGCGAGAGAGGTGAGAGCATGTGTGTGTGGATGAGTGACGTGCGGGGCCGTCTTTGTACGAGATGCACCCATGCAGTGGGCATGGGTCTCGTATGAAAGTGGTGGCATGTGCACTCCTGCATTACATGCACCTTCACCCATCACCCCTGCAGAGAGCAACCTGCAAAAACACAGGTTGCTACCTATGGGGGCAGGTGAGGAATGGGTGAGTGCCTGCGTGCACCTGCAGTGTTGTTGTGTCTGGGGCCAGCTTATGCATTAACATTATCAAACTATTAAGGTTCAGCAAAAGGGGAAATTACCTAAGCAAAAAACCTGCAGTTTAAGAAACTGCTTAAGGCGGCATTCCGAGTTATACTCCAACTCTAACATGATAATAAATTGTATGTTAAGGCAAATTATTATTATTATTATTATTATTATTTACAACTTAACTGAAATTAAACTGCATACATTCCTCATCACGTATAACTTTCGTATCACCATACCACACATATGCAGTTTAATTTTAGTTAAGTCGTAATTATTGTTTTTTAAAAATTTGCCTTAACATACAACTTACTGTCGTGTTAGAGTTTGAGTATAATTTGGAATGTCACCTTAACCAGTTTCTTAAACTGCAGTTTTTTTGCTTAGGTAATAAATAATAATGTGACAAGGGAACCAGGCAAGTCAATGTCCTTTTTATTTTACAGCCAACTTATCCAACTGTCCCCCAGATTTGGGGATGGGGGACATAGGACAGCAAGCTGTGGAATCTGCAGAAACCCGCAAATAAAGATGTAATGAGTAAGAGACCCGTGCCTAACAGGAATTGGGGCCAAAAACCAGCGAAGAACAACCACACCCTCCTATGCCACCCATCGGCTGTTTGGCCCTGGGCGTGTTTTGTCACCAGTCAGCTGGTGGGGGGAACAGCAGCCCCAGTCCAACGTCAGCCAGCCAGGAGTAAGGTGGATCTTGCAGAGTGGCAGCAGTGATGGAATCCAGATGGTGGGACCAGGACTGAGCATCTGTCAATGGTGACATAGCCCAAGAGCCGTTGTTGAAGCTGAGAGCTATTCTGTTCAGTGTTACATCTCAGAGCCCCGATGAGGAGCTCTTGACACCTACCGTACTTGGCTGTAAGGGGACACCACCACCACACAGGGGAGAATCATGACCCTAGAATTCTCACCTTTGACTTCAAAGCAAGTTGGATCAGGCCCTTGATAGGTTTGAACTCTGCAGATGGGCTGCTGGACTGGCAGCTCCTAACGGTTAAAAACCCAGAATTCAAGATTACAGGGATGTGCAGGGCCAAGGAGCTTTATTATGAGGCCACTGGCCAAAATCTCTCCACATCATCTCCCATACTCCACCCCAGACTCATACGCTATACTATGGCAGTGGGTGTTGGACTCCTGGGGCCTCTTGGATGCTGCATTGGGTAGGGGCTCCTGGAGTTCACTTTCTGCCAGACTCGCCTCTTCCACCCCACTTGGCACCCTATCTAGATTAAATCCAGCTCTGCTAGTGTCGACGGTGTAGACACACAATGCAGTGATTAAACCCCCGTACCTCATCTACTCCATTGTCTGGAGCTTTTGAAATGCTGAATCCATTCCCTGGCAAGTGTCCTGGAGAAGCCAACCTGTTATTTATCCAGAGGCTGGGTAAGTGGATTGCACCAACCTCATCATGAGTCTCCAATAGATAAGCAGCTGAACATGACAAGGTTATTGCTCCCTCTGGGGCTTTCTGGGTGCCAAAACAAATCCTTCAGGTCCCGTGATTTACTAAAGACCTTCCCAGAATGGGGGGGGGGGGGGGGGGGGGGGGNGGGGGGGGGGGGGGGGAGGGAAGGAATAGAAAAGCTACACTGAGCTCTTGCAGGTAGTTAATGCGGCATCTGCGCATTGAGCCAACAGTCTATTATCTATAATGCGCAGGACAACAGGCACTGCAAGCTACAGCCAGAGGAGTGGGATCACACCCCAGTGGGAGAGAATCAGGAGAGTAACTAGCTGGGTGGGTTTCTTTGTCTGTTTCTTGTAGGAATTCCTATTAGTCATGGTCCATCCAGCCCAGTGTCTTGTCTCCGACAATGACCAGCACTGGATATTTCAGAGGAAAACGCAAGAACCTGACCACTGGGGTAATCTGCCCCCTCCCCTGAATAGCTAGGCCTGTACTGGGACTTCTTCTTGACCCTGATTTTAGTCTGTGTAACAAGGTTACAGGGACTGGCAGAGTAAGTACCCTGAGAATGGGCTCTAGTGGAATGGAGCATTGGCTCTTTAAGAGCATGGAGTACTGGAGCTAATGAGGCACCTGATGTGCACCTGGGCTGAGACAGTGAAAAGACCAGAAGCCAGAAAGATAGTTGGAGAAGCTAGGTAGAAGGCAGTTTGTGGGCAGCTAGGAGAGCTGAGAGCCCTGTAGCAAGGGTTGCTGGAGAACCAGGAGTTTGAAGCAGCTGTTCCCAGCAAACCCAACCTGGAGACAGAGCCTGGACTACAGGTGTAATCCAACCAACCAGGCTACTGGGACAATTTGGCTTGGCTGTGCTAGAGCTATTTGGAGAGGAAACCCCTGGGGACCCACCTGTTTGTGGGAGAAGCCCTAACCTCTGAGGACTGGGACTGGTTATAAGGGGTGTTGGGAGGCCAGCATATAAAGAGCCAACCTGCCCAAGCCAAACGGGGTTCTGGTCCAAGGGGCTAAAGAGAGTAAGCCAGCTAATTCCCATTCACGGGTGCTGAGGGAGGATTGCACCCTAGGCACTGTCACAGTCTGGAAGGGTCGACTGTTGGCTCAACGCAGACACATCCGCTTCTACCCTAATCGCTCTCTTGACAAGGTTGGGGTTGATTGGCGGCACCCAACTGCTGATTGGCGGTAGCAATGCCAGCCTCCATCAAACTGAAATCACATTCCATCAGGCTCCCCAACTCCTCACCCCTTTAAATTGCTCCGTTATGCTTCTTGCACTGTCACAGTCTTTAGGATTCGCCTCCTCCCCTCGTAACTAAGATAAGTAACTTTTCAGCTTCTTGAATACATCCTGGTTCCTCCCTGTATTCCACTCTCCCTTGGCCATTCTAGACTGTAAGCCTCTCAGGGCAGGAACCCACCTCTCTCTAATCACAACTATTCAAGCACATTGGTACTGCTATATAAGTAATAATAATAATAATTAATAATTAATAAATCATTAACAATAATAAAAAATTAAATTATTAATAATTTTAAGTGGCCTCAAGCAACAGTCTCACAAAGTAGGGTTATGAAAGGGCTGCTGGAATCCCAGGGCCCAGGCGTAGCTAGATAGAAATAGGCCCAGGTGGAGAAATGGGTCCCCTTGTCCTTTCCCTGCCCCCACACAAGATGCACACAGATTCCACATGCATTGTGGACCCTCCAGGCTTGTGGGCCTTGATCCAGTTGCACCTGCTGTACCTCTGGTAGCTATGCCCCTGCCAAGGCCTGATAGGACAGCTTCAGATTCAGGGATGCGGGGCAAGGCTTCTGGGGCAGGTTTCAGCCCCTGTGTCTTTCTTTTCTTTCCAAGCACTGCTCCTCACCTTAAACAGAGGTGCATACATGATCTATAAGATCTGATCTATAATATTGTCTCACAAGTCCTCTCCTTGTCTGGGGTGGTAGGGAACTAGATTATCTCTTCCAGAGGGGCACCATAAAACACTAGCACAGTCGTTGGCGCAGAACTCATGAGCAGTAAATCTGTTCTCTCAGATTGCTGTGGATTGAAACTGGGGTGGTATGCATTTCTAGATGTAACAGCGGCTATGTGTAAGCATCACCTATGGGCTGTCCGCCAGCATGCCTTCTGGGATCCCAGGGTAAACGTGGCACAAAGCATGTTTGCGCAAACTGACATAATAGGGAGATGTTTGTTTCAGCCAAAAATGAGTGCCTAGTATTACATCATCCAGCATTGCTCGCCCTCAGTCTCAGCTTCCCCATCTGCAAAATGGGCACAATTAAGTCCCCATGCCCCATTTATTCCATTGTCTGGAGCTTTTGAAATGCTGAATCCATTCCCTAGCAAGTGTCCTAAAAGGAGCCAGCCTGTTATTTATCCAGAGGCCGGGTACGTGGATTCCACCAAGCTCTTGACTCTCCAATAGAAAAGCAGCTGCACATTACAAGGCTATGTAATAGCCTCAGAGGGTTGTTGTGCAGGGGAGTTAGATAAAGATTATGAAGCACTCTGAACACTGAAAGCACTACGGTGATAATAAATAATAATGCGATAAGAGAACTAAAAAATTGCTTTTTTATTTTACAGCCAGCTTAGCCACCACAGATATCATCTTCCTCGTGTGCTGTGTCCCGTTCACCGCCATGCTGTATCCCCTCCCTGGCTGGATCTTTGGAGAGTTTATGTGCAAGTTTGTCAACTACATCCAGCAGGTGAGCCTGTCAGCTAGAGGAGCCTCCTTTATCTCACCACCGTTGGCATCTGTAAAAGGTGTCAGGCCGGGTATCTCTAGAGAGATGTGCAGAGGGAGTCTTCCTCTTAGGCACATTTGGTACCCATTAACATCTGTCATTGGCTCTTCTGCCAAGAGATCTGATTGGAGGTTTGTGTGCACTTGGCGGTGCATTCTCTGCTCATAACTGGTCAGCACTGGTCAGACCTCACCTGGAATAACGTGTCCAGTTTTGGGGAACACATTTTAAGAAGGATGTTGACAGATTGGAGTGGGTTCAGAGAAGAACAAAGATGATAAAATGTCTAGAAAGCAAATCTTATGGGGAAAAGTTGAAGGAACTTGGTATGTTTAGCCTAGCGAAGAGGACATTAAAGGGAGACATGATAGCAGTCTTCAGATGCGTAAAAGGCCGTCACCAAGAAGATGGCAGGGAGTTGTTCCTCTTTGCTACAGGAGAGGACTATAAATAATGGACTTGGATTACAGGAAGGTAGGTTTTAGTTAACTATCAGGGAAAACTTTCTAACAGAGCTGCATGGCAATGGAACAGGTTGCCTACTGTGGTTGTAGGCTCTCGGTCTCTGGAGTTTATTCAAGAAGAGGCTGGGCAGCCATCTGTTGGGGATGTTGTACCTGTAGTCCTCCTGCATCCAAGCAGGGGGGATTGAAATAGATGACCTTTGATCCACCAACTCTGTGAATCCATCAAGTTCATTTAACAAGTATGTGCCGAGAGGTAATGGCATCCCCAGCAGAGATGAGAAAGTGAGACCTGCAAATTACATTCCTAGCTCATTGCCCTGCTGCGGGGTGAACACGAAAGTAACCAACTGACTTCAAAGTCAGGTATCGTGTGGCAATGGCTGCTGAATCTGAACCATCCTGGGGTTCTGAAGACAAACATCAGCACAAGAGCTGCATTTTTATTTATTTATTTGCCCTTTCAAACACCCTGATCTCTTGCCTCTAGGTCAGTCTGCTTTCACAAGCAGTTTGTGTATGCATGTGCTTCCTGAGAGTGTGACCTTTGTGCTTGTGTGTGTGTGTGCAAGAAATGTGTGTACATCATGTGTGTGTGTGTGCATGTGCTATGTGCATGTGTGTCTGCAGGTGGATTTTGTGTGGGTGCATGCGAGTGTGACCTTTGTGCGTGTGTGTGAGTGTGAGAGAAAGATCATGTGTACATCATGCCTCTGGGTCCATGTGCTGTGTATCTGCAGAGGAGTTGTGTGTGTGACTTTTGAGCCGGCGTGTGTGCACCTTGTGTGTGCACTTGTGTGTATGTGTGGCAGGTGGGTTGTGTTTGTGCACAAGTGTGCGTGACCTTTGAGCCACCGTGTGTGTGTGTGTGAGAAGTGTGTGCACCTTGTGTGTGTGTGCATGAGCTGCATGCATGTGTGTCTGCAGGTGGGTTTTGTGCAGAGCTGAAATGAGTTTTGGTGCCTGGATACCATTTGAATAACTGAAATACCAAAATACTGGCAGAGTTGCAGGTATGCACCCTGCACTGGGGGTTTGGAGAGTGGCCCCTTTAAGAACTGGTAGGGCCAAGAGGACAGGGAGAGTAGCCACAGGTGGGAGCAACAAAGCAGGTGAGCCAGAGAGGGTGAGGTCACTTGGGAATGAGAACACCTCCCGGACAGGCGGCAGCTGCAGCAGCAGTTTTAGTTTGGGCTCAGGCGACAAGTTTATGCCTGAGTCAGGATTTAAAGATCCTGTAGACAAACCCCCACTGCAGCGTCACTGCAGTTTCAGCCTGGCACTGCGAGGATTGGCTGATTCTGCAAAAATCACTGCAAACTGCAGCAACGCAGTCAACTCGGGGCCCTGCCGATGGCCATTGCCAAAGCCACCAGACGACAGGGGAACTGGAGCTTGGACCTGGGAGGGTGAGGGAGTTGGGGGACCCCACGCTGCCCCAGCCTAGGATCGGGGGAAGCTGCAATCAATGGAAAGTGTCTTGTGGCTTGAGTTTGGGATCTTTGCCTACCCCTCCCATGGTATCTGAGCGCGTTACACTCCTGGAGTGTATCCTGTGCAGTAGCCCTCCTCTCCAGTCCTTCCCATGCTCTCCTCAGCCTTGTACCCTCCCATTCTGTGCCTCAACTCCATCCTCCACTTGCATCCCTCACCCTCCAGTGGCCTGCTATCGATAGCACAATTCCTCCTCTGCCTCAGCCCTGCGCCCACGGAGAGAGCCCCTGCAAGCTCCCCCCTCCCCAACAGGGCTCATCGATCACCCCACTCTGAGGATTGTCTCTTACACATGCTTCTGCCTCTTCTCCCAGGTCTCGGTGCAGGCCACTTGCATCACCTTGACGGCCATGAGCGTGGACCGCTGGTACGTGACCGTGTTCCCACTCCGCTCCCTGCGCCAGCGCACCCCCTGCGTGGCCGCCGCAGTCAGCCTGGGCATCTGGGTTGGTAAGTAAGGCTTGGGAGCTGCTGGAGTGACTGTGCTAGTGGAGTCATTTTGACAGCTAGCCACAATGGGTGCTTTCCCCAGGTGGGGGGGTGTTTAAAGGCAGCCCACCAGATGTGCAGGAGGAGCAGAGGCGGGACAGGCTGTCCCTGCTTGATGCTCCGGAACATCCAGGAGCACCGTCAGCGGAGCCGTCAGCCCAAATCAAGGGAAGCGGCCTGAGGTGGGGCTGTTTTCCATCTGTTTTCCACCCCCGTACCTGCTCTGCAGGTGAATACCCCTGTGGCTATGTGAAAACGCCCAATGTGGCTGCCATTTTGAAAAAGAGAGACGCCAAGGAGGTTGTCTACTGCCAGATACTGGGGGGAGGGTGGGGGCAGTTCTAGGGGTGTGGTGCTCTACCAGGTACCAGGGTTGGCTGTAGTCAGTTGAGTCTTGAAGCATAGTCAGGGCAGGGAGTCTGAGAAGAACTCGTGGTTAAGTTAAGAACTAGTGGACACGCATGTCCACACGCTCATGTTACTCTGGTTCGAGCCAGAAGAACAGAGACCAAAGTCACAACCAAGGCAGGATCTATTCAGGAAGCCAGAGCTATGTCAGAAGTGCGAAGCCTGGCGTTTCACCCTGAGACACCAGGTTTTGACCCAGAGCCTCCAGCTTCTGGGAGAAGCTCCAGTTTCTCTGGGTCAGTAAGGCTAACCCAGAGAATTGGGGCTGCAGGGGGCAGCCATGTCAGAAAAGGGTGCGGGGGGCTTAGGGATTTTCTCGTCTCTTTTGCAACATGGCCTCAACCACCCTGTGGAACGTTGTGATATCCCAATGCTCTGTAAGGGGTGGGTTTACATCAGAAGGGGGCGTGGCAGCCGATTTGCCCCATCCCCCTTTCTGATATAGCCCTGCCCCCTATAGAGCATTGTGACATCACAGTGCTCTGTAAGGGGTGAGGTTACATCAGAAAGGGGTGTGGCAGCTAGTTTGCCACACCCCTTTTTGATGTGGCCCCACCCCCTGTGGAGCATTGTGACATCACAGTTCTCTGTAAAGGTTTGGTTACATCAGAAAGAGGCATGACAGCCCCTCACCCCCATAACCTGCTTCCCCAGGTTTCCTCCCAGAGGAAGGCTATAACCCTACAGAAGCTGTGGAGAAAGAAGAGTCTGATAGGAAGGCAGGGAATGCACCGAAGTCCAAGTAGCTGCCATATTGCTGAGACAATTTCCTCTTCCTGGTTGGCCCCTCTTATAGCTCTGGAAAGCCAATGGGAAATCTGGAGAGCTCAGCCGATCAGAGACCAGTAGGCATGTCAGGGAGAAGGTGAAATGCCAGGGTTCCTAGTTTTCTCTGCCAGTGAGTTTTTGCAGGTGGAAATGTCCCAGAAAAACCCGATTACTACACTCATTTTCCATGCTTTTCCAGAGAAAAACACCAGAATTCCAGTTTTTTTCTGGGAAATTTCTGCCTACAAAAACTCACCGGTGGAGAAAACTAGGAAACTTGACTATCATGCTTGTGCTCTGGATAACTTGCTGGGGGCTTTGGAGGCCCAAAGTGGGTGGGGGGGAAACATGATCAGGGCTCCTGTTCTGACCCCCACAACTGCCTGGGTTAGAGACTAGTAGGACACTGCATCTACACTTGCTGTCCCCCCTGCAATAGTACACCCATACCCAGTAAGTACAGCCACATTCCAGTGGTGCTATTTGAGGGGGACCATCGGAGAGGCACAGAGTGGGGAGCCTATCCTTTGCTGCCTATTCTAGTGCCATGTTGCTTGCTGTCTTGACCAGGCTCCTTCATCATCTCCACACCGGTGCTGGTATACAACAGGCTGACTGAGGGCTACTGGTTTGGGCCGCAGACCTACTGCAGCGAGTCCTTCCCCTCTGTCTCTCACGAGAAGGCCTTCATCCTCTACAACTTCCTGGTGGTGTACCTGCTGCCTCTGATGACCATCTGTGTCTGCTACACTGCCATGCTCTACCAGATGGGGCGCCCAACCGTGGAGCCGGCAGATAACAACTACCAGGTGACCGGTGCCTTCCCACCTCCTCCAGTAAGGGGTGTGTGTGCTCTTCTTGCACACTGGCATGTATGCAAGAAACCTGCCCAGCCTTCCTCAAGCCTAACCCAGGCCACAATGAGCCCAAGATCCCAGGCTTTTTGGAGGGTTGACCCAACCAACAGGTATCGAGGCCACGCCATAGAGGTAGATGGTCAGAGTCCAAGACAAACTGAAGTCATGGTCAGAAATGGTTCTGACCAAGCTTAATCGAGACATAGGAGCCGAGAAGCCAGAGCTGGGTCAGGAATGAAGGAAGTCCAAGGCAATTGGGAGGCAAGGGACAGAAGAGGACTTGGGAGGCAAGGACAGTGAGCTGAAGGGTTTGGATAGGAGCACAGGTCCAGGTAGCTGCCAACCGTCTGGACAACTTCCTGTTTCCTGTCCTTATATAGACCTGGCAACCAATAGCAGGTCAGGGCCAAAAGCCAGGGGCCTGGCAAAGAGAAGAAAGATTGTGTCTGCTCCTTCCGTCAGCAGCCTACCTGAGCAGGGTCAGAATGAAGTCAGTGATAAGTGCCGGCTTGAGGGTGCTGCAGATTCACTGACAAGAGGTGCTTGACACCCATGGGTTAGAGCAAAGGTGGGGAGCCTTTCTGGGCCTGAGGACTGCGTTGGCATTTTGAAAATGCCTCGCAAGCCACATAACATCCTCTCTCCTCCAAGCTCCCAAGGCAGCACAGGTCCTTCCTGCCCCAAGGGGGGTAGTGCAAGCATCTGGGGCAAAGGGACAGACACGGGAGGGTGGCTGCAGGACACTTGGGGAGTGGGGGGTGGGGTGTATTGGGAGGCTGGGGTGGGTGGGGGGAGAACCAGACTGGGCTGAAGTGGAACAAGGTATGGTGAGCCAGGAGGTGGGGAGGCAAGGAGGTGGGACCCACCAAGCATGCCTATGATCACACCCACCAGCAGAGCTGTCAGGAGTGCTCACTGTGCCCTACCTCCTTGCTTGCCAGCTCGCTGCATCCCACACCCCCTTGATTGGGCCCTGGTAAGACCCTGGGAGCCCTGCACCACTCTGATCTGCTCCATCCTTTGGCCTCCTGGTACGTGGATAATTTCTGTCTGGCTCCATTGCACTTCCCCTTGGCTCCCTTCAGCACAGCCCACCTAAGAGTTTGTGGGCCGTATTGAATGGAAACCAGGAGGGCTGGGAAGAAGCAACCCGCGGACCAGGGTTTCCTATGCTCACTTTTGTGTGTAGAATCTAGACCTTATTTTCCACTGCTGTGATTGGCAGGTGCGGCAGCTGGCAGAGCGGGCAGAAGTCATGCGCGCCAAGATCTCCCGCATGGTGGCCATCATCGTGGTGCTCTTCACCGTCTGCTGGGGCCCCATGCAGCTCCTCATCCTCTTCCAGGCCTTTGGCCCCAGCTTCCAACGCAACTACTACACCTACAAAATGAAGATTTGGGCCCACTGCATGTCCTATGCCAATTCCTCCCTCAACCCCATCGTCTATGCCTTCATGGGAGCCAACTTCCGGAAGGCCTTCAAGAAGGTCTTCCCCTTCATCTTCAAGCAGAGGGTGGGCAGCAACAATGTTATTGGCAGCGCCAACATCAACACCGAGATGCACTTTGTCTCCTCAGGAACGTAGGTGGGAGAGGGACACCTCCTGGAATGGAGTGAGAACTGGCTCTATGCCCCTCCTCCCTGATGGCAAGAACTTCTGGCATGACAGAGCCTTCTGTCCCAAAGTGCTTTATAAACTGATCATCCTGATCCACAACAGTAATGCAGTCACCTCTGGGATGGAAGGCAGCAGCTGCCGGTCTTCAGGACAGGAAGAACGCTCCATGAGGCAGGCAGAATTGTATAGTCTAGAGTGCTGGGACTAAGCCAGTCAGATGAGAAGATCCTCAGGTCTTTGTTGACCACAGTCAGGACATCTGTTGACTTGATTCAAAGATGGCACCTCCAGGAAGAAAGAAGATCGTTGCTTACTGGATTGTCTTGTGACAATAGGGACTCCCATCCAACTCCTGATCCTGCTTAGTTAGCCAGACTTGGCAGCAGCTTAGCTCAAGGTGACATGCCTCTTTTATGCCATAATAGATACTTTGGGCTTTATTTATTTATTTTTATTTATTTCATTGGTCTTTTACCCCGCACCCTCCTGCTCACGGAGCAGCTCGGGGCAGTTTTGAATTCTTCTCTTAATTTATGCTGGCACAAGCTTGGGGAGAGATTTCAGTAGGACAAAAGCAGGGAACTGATCTCATTTTTAGCAAACCAGGACTCTTTGCAAACAGAATACTGGCTCATCCTCAGAGGGTGCTTCCTTAGACTCAATAGAAACCAAGGGGCATCCTCAGAGCAGAGAGAACGGACCCCAGTCATTAAGAATGTAAATGCTATATTGGGTCAGACCAATGGTCCATCCGGCCCAGCATCCTGTCGTCAACAGTGGCAGTTTTGGTTGCTTCAGAGAAGTGTCCAACAGGTTGATCCTGCTGTTCACTCCTAGTTCCCAACCCACTTGGCTAATGACCATGAATGGACCCATCCTCTAAGAATTATTATTATTATTAACAAACATTTATATAGCGCAAGCAGTGTACCTGGCACTTTACAAAGTAATAAAATAGACACGGTCCCTGCCCCTAGGGCTTACAATCTGAGAGACAGGAGCTGGGGGAGAGAC
>QEPC01010893.1:104323-119937 GCA_003113815.1 Sphenodon punctatus
TCACATCCCTTGCAAGTCATCTCTTCTCTAAGCTGAAGCCTGTCCTTGTACGGAAGTTGTTCCAATCCCTTTGCTGCCCATCTCTGCACTGTCTCCATATTTACAATGCCTTTTCTGAATGAGGAGACCAGAACTGCACACAATATTCAACATGTGGGCCCTCATCATGGATTTATAGAGCAGCATGACCATATTCTGTTTTATTTTCTAGCCTTTGTCTTGTAAAGGACGCCCAACCTCTAATGAAAGAATTTGGGGTAAAGGGCTTTCTTGGTGCAGAGCTAGCCACTGTGAGTCTCCCGTTTGATCTGCTAGGGAAGTTCATTCTTGTGAATGAAGAACACAGACCGTGTAATTGATGTAATTAACCGGTTAGGGCTAACTAAGCTTCCAAGAGACAAACTCTGCTTGTAAGGCACCAGGGGTCTCAAACCTTGGTCTCTGGGGATCCAGAGCCAGCACCTTACCATTGACCCCTGGCCCAAGGCTCCTCCCAGCCATTCTGTCACAGAGGCTCAGGGAGATCAGGTGACTTGGGAGCTACCACCCATTGGTTCCCTTCCCCTATTTATTTCCTCTTCTTGAGAGTAATTTGTCAAGCAATCTCTCTGTCTGAGTAATCTGTCAAGACCGCTGAACAGACTTGCTTGCTGGGCCCTTGTCCCAGCAAGCTATCCAGCCAGCCTGCCCTCCAGCCAGCCAGCCAGCCTACCCAACCAATCAGCCTGCCAGCCATTGGCCCGCCAGCCAGTGACTTCCTCCCTGGTACCTATCTGTGCCTGGTACCTACCCGTGCCTGAAGTGCCCACCTTCTCAGTTCCAGCCGCTCGACCGGACTACAAGCCAAAGCCGCTCATGACACTGCTGGGTTAGTCTCTGAAGATGGGACGGTATCATTTGAATCATGTTCTGTGATCCCTCTCCACCTGCAAGGTAGGGCAGTGTTTGTGGACGACGGAATTTAGTATCGGCATAGAAATGTTTTGGGTGTTATCAGACGTTGCACTAGACCTGAATCATACGGTTAGCACAGGATCTGTCTGTAAATGGTTTTGGGGCCTATTGCAGAGTTAGGCCTTGCCGGCCATAAGTGTTTACAGGATCGGGCCCAGAGTACACTGTCACTCAAGGAATTGACATCAAACCAGTTTCTTGACATCCCAGCCTCTCCTTAGGCCATGCAATAAGCCTCTGCCCAGTCTCAATACATAGTCTTTACACAGGGCGTAGCCTAGCCAGATACTAGTCCACTGGCTAGCTCTCTTTAACTCACAACAAACTCAGTCAGCCTTCTCAGTCAGCTCCAGGGTCTCCTTCCTTCAGGATCCAGGTAGCCTTTAGCAGAGATGTGCTCTTCTCTGTGTCTAAGAGCAGACTGCCTCCTCTTCCTGTTGCCTGGATTTTATCCCTCAGAGTGGACGTGGCTTCTGCCTCACTCTGTCACTCTTAAAGGGCCAGAGCCCTATTGTAGCTCAGCTCTGCCACAGGCCCACATAATAACATGCTTGCCCTGGCAGGGGATAGGGGTTGCAGGAACTAGGCCTTTTTGTAATTTATGTGACACAGAGTGGGTTTAGTCACCTGCTTCCAGGCATCATCCACACCTCCTTGCGTGCACCCACTTGACATGGTATATCTGTGCTTAATATCACAGTAACACAGACAATTACATAGTCCTTATAGTCCACCCAGTGTTCCTAATCTCCTGGGTCTGCCGGTGTCATTATTAGTCTAAGGACGAGCCCAGGTTTGGGCTTTGGCTCCCTGGCCCCTGTCTCTGCTGCTCTTCCTGCCTTTGGTTCAGGACCACGGAGAGCGTGTTGTGCCAGCCAGTCTGGTAGGGCCTTAGCTCTGGCCAGCTCCCTTCCTTGCAGCAGACTGCCAGGCTGTTGGAACTTGCTGGCTATATAGCTACCAAAAGGGGTGGTTCCAAAGTGGCATGCAGGCTTTCTTAAAGGCACCACTGTCACGGGTTGGAGGTCTGCACCCCCACTTTACCAGGTTTGAGTGACTCAGTTTCCCTCGCGTACAGCCCACTTAAATCAGTTTTTCTCTCTGGCCAATTCAAGCCTGCCACAGGGACAACCCCTTTGTCACCCAAGGGCCCGATCCTTCCCGTTTACAGACTCTTTAATCTCTGGGTTCGCAAGAGCTTGAGAACTCTTGTTGCTCACTTGTGTTCCAATGTTAGACACAGACACTTCTTCATAAAGATAAGAAGTAAGTTTACTGATTACATAAGCAAGATAGATGATACAGACTGGTTACTAGAAATCAAAGGTAAATATAACGCATTCCTAATCTATACTGGTTGAGTTTCTAAATAAGCATCTTTCCCTACAAAGGTCCATAAGTTCTTCTCAGTCCTTGATGTAAGCGACTGGGTCTTCAGACTTAGAGTTGCTAGAAAGCAAAATCCCCTCTCTGTCCATGTCTTCCAGCCTTGTTTGCTGGCAAGATGCAGGATGCAGATGAGAGTGCTCCAGATGGCTCTGGGCAAGCGATAGCAAAGCTGGCTTAATGGCCCTTGCTTAAGTATCTTTCATGGTCTCTTTGTCTCGGGTTTCCCACTCATGAGCCTGTGTCTTTTCTCACGTAGCCAACCCAGGCAAACATGACGATCCATTTGTATCTCCATAGGGTTCCGTCTGGCAAGGGTTGTCAATTCACCAACTTTTAACTGTCCCTACTTCCTGGAGTTTGGTCATTGTTACAGTCCTGATTTGAGTTTTACAGTTCTCAGTTGTAACATTACATACATGTTGCATGTTTTGCGTTACATATTTACTAGGTTTGTAGCTTACATGTAGGCCAGTATCTATCACAGTAACACAGGCAATTACATAGTCCTTATAGTCCACCCAGTGTTCCTAATCTCCTGGGTCTGCTGGTGTCATTATTAGTCTAAGGGCGAGCCCGGCTTTGGCTCCCTGGCCCCTGTCTCTGCTGCTCTTCCTGTCTTTGGTTCAGGACCACGGAGAGCATGTTGTGCCAGCCAGTCTGGTAGGGCCTTAGCTCTGGCCAGCTCCCTTCCTTGCAGCAGACTGCCAGGCTGTTGGAACTTGCTGGCTATATAGCTACCAAAAGGGGCGGGGCCATAGTGGCGTGCAGGCTTTCTTAAAGGCACCACTGCCTGCTTTTGCCACAGCCCACTGTGCAGATCAGGTAACAGTGGTTACGGGTAGGACATGAGATTACCTGAGCCTTGGCAGCTGAAGCAATGACAACATGTCTCTGGAAGCAGTGGCGGTGGGAGCGGAGCCATGCGACTGCTCCTGGGAATGCATACTGCAACCACCCTTCCAACTGCTGCTCTAGCTGAGCCCTGTCCATCCTGAGGTGCTAGCAATCAGGTAGCCCCAATAGCTAGAACTTCTGGTCACCTGAATCCATGCCCAGGATTGCCCATGTTGGAGGCTACAGAATGCTGCTTCCCTGCCGTCGCTGACGACAGACTCAAATTGCAGCAAGGGGAGATTTTGGCTAAATATTAGAGAAAACGTCCAAACTGTAAAAACTTTAGGACGGTGGAATAAGCTGCCCAAGGAGGTTGCAGAATCTCCTTCCTAGAGTGTTTGCAAAACCCAGCTTGATGAGCCTCTGTCTGCGATACTGTAGGCTGACGAGAGCCTGCCTTGGAGTAAGGGGTTGGACTAGATGACCCCTTGAGGTCCCCTCTAACCGTACGGTTTTGTGATTCTGTAATGTCTGATAACACCCTTTCTCCCCAAGAGAAGAGGGGAAGCTCCATTTCTCTTAACTCAGGACAAATGGGACTGTTTGGGACTGGGAATTTTAACCCCTGCTACCCTGGGTGGCAGGTGGGTTTGGCGGTCCCATTCAGGGGACATTAAAAACTGCATAAGAAGGGACACAGGCAGGCGGAGAGACCCAGCTGCCTGAGCTAATGTAACCAATCAGGCTCCCTGCAGAGGCAGCCTTTGCATGAAAGCCTCCTGCAGTTTTTGTGCTGGTGGCGGTGGCTGCTTTTGTGAATGTGAAATAAAATGATGCTGCTTATTTATAAAGAATAACACCGCCGAGGCTCTGTTTACACATCTCATAATGGCACTTGTCTTCTGTCTAGCCAAGGCACTGGTCTGGCTGCCAGTTCCATGGAGGATGCAATGGCTCAGCGATCTCGACTGCAGCAGCTTCCAATGGTTTGTTTACCAACAGGCCACTGTCAACCCTTAATTTCTCATGGGCCCTCTTCCCCACCCCACCCAACCAGGCCTCAAGTGGGCCTCCTAGCAAACTCACCACAGGCCCCGTCCCATCTAGACAGGCTAATCCAAGAAAATGGTATAATATTTTGTAACGTGACGCCCCACACGGGGTTGTCAGCAGCAGAGAGACTGTGCTATGGACCTCTTGCTCCAGCTCCATAAGCCTATACCCTCTAAGCTAGAAGACCTACATTTCTTAGCTCTATAGAGTAGCAGGCTCATGAACTTGTGGGTGACTTGTCACTACCACATCACTAGAGGAGGCCAGTGTGCCAATCCTCTGGGGCAACATATTATTGGTTCTATAGAGCTTGTGGCGTTCAAAGTGCCTTATGTGGAGGGTTGTCACCTATGCAAATTGTTACGGAGCACTTATGAAAAATGCATTGGTGCCAATGCAGGCCCTGCAACATGTGTTTATTATTTATTATTAACAAACATTTATATAGCGCCAGCAGTGTACCTGGCACTTTATAAAGTAATAAAATAGACACGGTCCCTGCCCCTAGGGCTTACAATCTGAGAGACAGGAGCTGGAGGAGAGACATAGGAAGGGGAACAGAGGGAGAGACAAGGGGTCTAACATTCATGAAGATGCGAGGTCTCAAGTGCACGTACTTGGCTTGGTTAAGTCTTCATAAGTCTTCCTTAATTTGCATAGGTGGCAACCCTAATTATGGGGCTGCTGGGGGTTGGGTCTAGAGTCCAGGAGAGTTGGGGTGCAGGATAGCGTCTTGGGACCTCAAAGACGGGAGCAACACGCAGAAAAAGGGAACAGGACAGACAAGCTGTGGCATGCTGGAACCAACAGGCAGACCAACGGAACAAGGGCGGAAGGATCAGATCAGGACACGATCAGGCAGATAAAGTACAAAATAAGCAAGGAACAGAACAGGGCAAGGCTAGGCCAAATAAAAGCGGAGCAGAGCCGGGGAGGACCAAGCAGGTTCCAGGAAAGAAGAAACCGACAATCTGTCTAGCTACTTGGAGGCCTGCCTTATATAGGGCAGGCAGCCAATCAGGAAACTGGGGGCGTGGCAGAATGAAAAGAAGAGGTGTGGCCTAGTCAGCAAAGGCAGGGCCTTTCAACAGAACCTCTAGGCCCTGGCCAGAGTGCATCAGCAGTGCTGAGGAGCCAGCCACAACACGCAGGGCCCTTACAAGTGTGGCCCTTGCTCACCGCCAGGGGAACCGGAAGGGTTGTCATGGAAACACCCTGGATGGTGAATGACAGTTAAGAAGGAGTGGGAGGTACCTGTCAGGGGGAGAATTCACTCCCTGTGGGTGAACTCACACGGAACTCTGCTAAACTCCGATGTCCGTGGGACCCTGGAAGCTATATGAACATCCCCAGATGATCCCCAGAGCGCTGTTGTGTGTGAGTGAGGCCCTCCGCGTTCCATCCTTGCTTTAAACTTAGATCTGACGTTTAGATCTGATGGTCCGAGTTTAAAGCGGGGCTGGAACTCAGAGTTAGCAGAGTTATGTGAGAGTTCACCATCAGTCTGAGCTCCTAAATCCCTTGGCACCCTGGACTGAAGTTCTCTTAGGACCTCTGCAAAAGAGAGAGAGCGAGAGAAGCAGCTGCCTTTTCCAACTCCCCACTGAAGAAAGAGAAAGAGCAAAGTGTTCCCAGAGGAGGAGACTGAGAGGAGCCAGTAGCTGCTACATAGTGAGTCAGGGTGGCCAGATATGCAAATTTTAGAGGACACCTATGAGAAATGCAGGTGTGGTGTAGAGCCAATGTGCTGTAGTGGATAGGCTGCTGGACCTGGGAGACCGGGGTTTGTATCTTACCCCAGTCAATGAGCTCAGTGGGTGGCCTTGGCCTCTCAGCCTCAGTTCTCAATCTGTAAAATGGGAGTGAGTGTGTGTGTGTGTGTATGTGTATGTATGTGTGTCTTTCCTTGTGTTCCCTACATTCTTGTCCATCTTAGATTGTAAGCCAACCGGGCAGGGAGTGGAACCTGTCTTTGAAAAACTGTGACTGTAAAATGCTGCCTTTGCCTAGTAGCGCTATAGTAGCACAATAAGTAGTAGTAGTCACCGTCCTGTTCCTAGCATCTATCCTGAACCTGCTTTGATCTCTTCTCCATATCTGCCCTGGATACCAACAATGTCACACCCCAGACCGCCTTGGGCCTTTACAAATCCTTATCTAGTTCACCCTCACAAATGTCCAGCATAATAGGTTACCGCTGTTATTCCCTCTAACCACTAGACTCCACACTCCTACCTCCTTGGGTTCTGGCTGTCAGTCCCCCACTGCTTTAACCCAATAAGTATCACTTCCCTTCCAGAGCCTGGAACAGAACCCAGGAGTCCTAGCTCCCAGTCCCACTGCTCTAATCTACTAGACCCCCACAGAGAACCCAAGAGTCCTGGCTCCAAGCCCCTCCTGCTCTAACCCACTAGACCCCACTGCTCTCACATAGAACCCAGGAGTCCTAGTTCCCAGCCCTCCTGCTCTAACCCACTAGACCTCATAGAAAATCGAGTACTGGCTCCCAGCCCCCGTGCTCTAACCCACTGCCCTCACAGAGAACCCAGGAGTCCTGGCTCCCAGCCCCCCTGCTCTAACCCACTAGAACCCACTGCCCTTAAAGAGAACCCAAGAGTACTGGCTCCCAGCCCCCCTGCTCTAACCCACTAGAACCCACAGAGAACCCAAGAGTACTGACTCTCAGCCCCCCTGCTCTCACCCACGAGAACCCACAGAGAACCCAAGAGTACTGACTCTCAGCCCCCCTGCTCTCACCCACTAGAACCCACAGAGAACCCAAGAGTACTGACTCTCAGCCCCCCTGCTCTCACCCACTAGAACCCACAGAGAACCCAAGAGTACTGGCTCTCAGCCCCCCTGCTCTCACCCACTAGAACCCACAGAGAACCCAAGAGTACTGACTCTCAGCCCCCCTGCTCTAACCCACTAGACCCCACAGAGAACCCAGGAGTACTCGCTTCCAGCCCCCCTGCTCTAACCCACTAGAACCCACAGAGAACCCAAGAGTACTGACTCTCAGCCCCCCTGCTCTAACCCACTAGACCCCACAGAGAACCCAGGAGTACTCGCTTCCAGCCCCCCTGCTCTAACCCACTAGACCCCACAGAGAACCCAAGAGTACTGACTCTCAGCCCCCGTGCTCTAACCCACTAGAACCCACAGAGAACCCAAGAGTACTGACTCTCAGCCCTCGTGCTCTAACCCACTAGACCCCACAGAGAACCCAGGAGTACTCGCTTCCAGCCCCCATGCTCTAACCCACTAGACCCCACTGCTCTCACCCAGGACTACTGCCTCTTTACACTAGACCCCACAGAGAAGCCAGGAGTCCTAGCTCCCAGCCCCCCTGTTCTAACCCACTCCCCTTCCAGAGAACCCAGGAGTCTTGGCTTCCAACCCCCCGCTCTAACCTACTAGAGCTCAATTCCCTTCCAGAACCAGGAATAAAACCCAGGAGTCCTAGCTCCCACCCCTGCTCTAACCCACTAGACACCACTCCCCCACCCCCCCAGAAAACCCAGGAGTCCTAGCTCCCACCCTTTGCTCTAACTCACTAGACACCACTCCCCTTCCAGAGAACCCAGGGAGCCTGTTTCCCAACTCCTGTTCTAACCCACTAGACCCCCCTCCCTTCCCAGAGAATCCAGGAGTCCTGGCTCCCCCCACCCACTCTAACCCACTAGAAAGCCCGGCCTCTAACAATTTTCAATCCAACAATCTGAAAGAGAGCTTTGCTTTGGCCAGACCACAGTGCCCTCCCCTGCCTCAGCTAATTTCCAATCACAACAAAACAAAGCTTATATGACTATTATTATAATGACAAGTGCATTTCTTGGGAGGCTCTTGATGTGAGCCTGATGCTTGACATATAGATCTAGCCTGCTCCGCTCTGTGCCGTCTTTTATTTCAGGGCAGACTGTCCTTGCCACTCAGCATCCCAGCTTTCAGCTCTAATACTTAGTCCATTTGGTACAACATAGAATAGCTTCAATCTTCATAGACAAACAGTCTCGCTCTCACCGCTGCCTTGACACCTCAGTCCACTAGATGTTGCTATTTCCTCAACAAATCCAGACTACGCTTTCAATTCACTCAGCTGGACAAACAGTGCCAAAGGATAAAAGGACAGAATCCCCCCAACTTACCCCTCCTCCCCAAATAAAAACAATGGTGGGCGAGTGAAGGGATCACACTGCATTTAGAGTTCTCTGTTTCCCCAGAGAGTTGCTCATGGTCTTTTTTTTACATGGACGCCACTGCCGGCCCGGTGGGTGGAGATGGGTGGGTGAGCAGCGCCGAGACGAGAGACGTTCACACGGACAGCGCCTCAGGGGGTTGCGGGATGGAAAGGGAGGGGCTGTCACACACCCATCGGCCAAACACTGAGCAAACACCCATGACATTTACACGGGCAGCCGAGACAGTGAATGACAGGGAAGCCCCACCCAGCACAGTGACGGGACAACATGGCTGACAGAGGGCAAATGAAGCCGCGTCACGCAGCTCCACCCCCGAACCGCCAGACCCTGTGCAGGCGGGGTAGGAGGGAGCAGGGATGACAGGAGACACAAAGTAGCGGCGGCAGGGACGGAAGCGCACAGCACAGCCAGGCTGGCAGGGATGACGTGATCCCGAACATAACCCCACCCCCCGGACCCCGGTCACACAAACACACCCGGAAAAGGCTGCAGCCATGGGAGGGGCAATCGGAGCGGCACACTCTCACAAAAGCACTCTAGGATGTACAGTCACAGGCAAGGTCATTATTAGGGATGGGGTGAAAGGGGGGGGGTACGGGCAAACTGAGGCCGGTGGATGGGTGATCATGGTGTCACTGGCTCTAAGGGGGTAGGGGCTAGGGTTGAGGGATTCACCCTCGGGGCCAGGAAACTACTACTTTCACACCAAGGAAAATAGGGCGGCTTGCTCTCACGAATGTGGCCCTCTCCGGTAATAATGTCCCTCAGGTTGTAGGGTGGGCTTTCCCTCGTTAATGGAAGGCAACCCTTTTCATCATAGGGACTCTGAGCAAGCCAATTGCCCCAAGGGGAGGGGAAAGGGAACACACTGGAATCTATCACTCGGGGAATTACTCGGGCCCAGGATAGTGCTCTCAAGTGCAGGGAAGGAAGGGTCCAGGATAAGGGGTGCCTGATCCAAGGTCTGAGAGTAGATAGGGTAGGAGGGAGAAAGGGCTCACACTTCACAGGGGAAGGAACTAGGAAGGCAGGAAATGCTAAGGGACACAACACCAAGTTGGGGGAATTCACCAAGGTCTTTTCACAACTCACCCACAAACACTCCAGGGGAATCAAAATGGCCACACCCACTCACCACGCACTCCAGGCACCACGGTTAGGACTCACTCGCTTCCTTTCTCTCTCTCACTCGCTCTCTCTCTTTCTCAAACTGCAACTCTCTGTCAAAGGGATTCAAGGGAAATCCAGGGGCCAGCTTCTCGAGGACTCGATTACCGGCGGGGAGGCCAGGCCCCGCCGGCACTATTTATCCCTCTCCCAGCTCTCTGGGCACATGTGAGTCAGATAGGCCACGCCCCCTTACAGGGCGTGCCTGGCGTGCCTAATCATATGCGCAATGGGGCGGGACTCCAGCCCCGTCGCACGCCGTGCGTTGCTCCACCCCTTCCAGCCTCCCGCGTGTCCCCAGGCCGCCGCCGCAGCGATCCTGCCGGGGCGCCGCCTAACACATGGACCCGTGGGCGTTCCACGCAACCATCACTCTGGGCCATCGTTGCACCCACTCTGAGAGGGATGGAGGCACTCGTTAACGCAACAGGGATGGAGGCGGGGGTATACAGAAGCAGTGACGGGGTCCGGCAGACAGGACAACCGTCTGGGAGAAGCCGGAGGGTGCTCGTGAAACATCCGTCCCGGGACAATACCCTCCCAGGCGAATAGGCCACTGTGGAATCCCTGGGAACGCATATGTGCATCCACCATGAACCGGGGCAGGAGGTGGTTCTCCGTGGCAGCTGCAGCCCTGACACCTGGTAGGTTCAGCCCCGATCGCAGGGCACCCAGCTCCAATGCGGTAGGGGTCCTGGTCAGTAGTGGTCCACCAACATCGGGGGGGTAGCAGGCCCAGCTCCCCAAGAAAGGCCTGGCAGTCCAATCGCGGGCATGCAGTAGGATGCCGGTGTAGTCAGTAGCGACAGGGGGACCCCCCGGCCTGGTGCCCTCAAAGAGATTGTTGCAGGAGGGTGAAGCCGAGCTGCCCGGCATGCCTCCGGCAAGCCAGACCCCCGAATGGATGGCCCATCACCCACATGTACCGTGACAGGAGATTGAATCCATCCACGACTAACAGAGGGTCACTCACCAGCAGCTGGACATCACGGCTCTGCCACAGCGTTCCCAACAGCACGTTGGCACATGGCGACCACTCCTCCCTTGCACCAACACCGGCCTCAGGGCCTGTTCCACACCCTGCCATGACCGTTCCAAGGGCTGGTTGCTGGATTGCACAGGGGCTCAACAGAGAGCGGCTGTGAATGAGCGATGCGCTAGGAGCTGCGCAACACTAGCCGGTGGGAGACCTTATACAGCTGATAGTGGGCAGGCTGCTAGACCCTGTGAATCCCTGACCCACGCACCGGGCGGAAACATTCCAGCGCTAGTGATGACAGATCACCAAGGCCACGGCTGCCTCTAGCACGGAGCTAATGAGGCACTCCATGCAGCATATCATGATTGTGCACAGCTGCACAATGCCATGGCCTTCACTCGCTGTGACAGATACAGGGCTGGTGCGGATGCATCCTGCCCACTGATCGCACAGGGGCATGTCACGGTCATGGGCACAGGGGGGAGGTAGGCCCCCTTGGCCACACTGCATCCCCGCTGTGACCCCAGCCCCAAGGCATTCAGGCGGTCCGTGCTGGTGGGGGGATGTGCTGGCAAGCCGGCACTCGGGAACCCTTACAGGTGCGCGAAACACACCCACGGTACTGCACTAATCGATGGGCACCAAGCATGGTCCGCAACAGTACATATGTGGGCCGGTTCCTGTGCCCGGGTGTGGCGTGTAGAGAGAGGTGGTTGTGGTGTGGTGGGTGAGAGGTGATAGTGACAGAGAGCAGAGCTAGAACATAGGCGGTGCTATACATTACTGTGTGTACATGCAGAGCATGGGGGAGGAGGGTGTGCTTTGCGGTTTGCCTATGTCAGCGGTCCCCATTGCCGTGGGACAGCCGTTGACCGACAGGGGACGTGTGAAGCACGGTGTGGGTGTGCTGGGCGTACAGGACGTGTGGGTTGGAGGCACGGGCCGCAAACGGGTGTTCGGTTAGCGCACAACCCAGTGATTGGCCGGGTGCTTCAGCGGGGCACCTTCCCAGCTGTGCGGGCCTTGGGGCAAGCCACCCATTCACGTACAGACTAGTAGGGTACCTGCGTGGTGATCCATCACTGGTTCTGGTGCTGGGTTCTCATGGTGTGTGTGGTGTTGGTGGTACCATGCTACCTGTTGATGAGCCCCCTGAGAAGAGGACCGTCCTGTTAATGGTCCTTGCTTCGTGCTTCATGATGCTGGTCCAGATGTTCCAGTAATGGACCGAGCTACTCCTGCCAGGGCCCCACTTCTACAACCATGGAACATGGCGCAGGAGAGTGGCCAACATGTGCTGAGCAGCATTGTTGCGGTGGGCGAGGAGAATAGCTGCTCGCTGACATGCCCTGTTTGGAACATCTGTGTCCCAGGACATGTGGCTGGTCCTTTCCCGGTGGCCTCTCAACCTTTACAGCCATCGTGTGACTGTCCCAATATGAAGGATGAATTGGATGCATTCACGCACCAATGAATGGTGGGAGAACATGCTGGCTACCTGGACAGACGAGGAATGGACAGACCACTTCCGCATGAACCCTGTTGACCCGGCTCGGAGAGATCCTGAACCCCCATCTCCGGAGGCGAGCTACCAACATGCGGTACCTTGCGGTAGGCGAGCTACCAACATTACTCCTCCCCCACCCCACCCTTGCGGGGGCGGAGTCTAAGGAGGGTAGCTTCCGGGATGCTCCCCATGACACCAGGGGCAGCCAGGTGGAGACCAGAGGCGGCGGCAGAGGTGAGCTGGGGGCTGACAGGGGCAGCGCAGGAGCTGGTGCAGCGGGTAAGATCTCCTACACACACACACACCCACCTCCATGGACAAGGACACTAACTGGTACTCGGGGGGGTGCTCGGGTGCGGCAGGCGAGATGCCGCAGGACATTGCTCCTTCCTCCCCCCACCCTTGCGGGGTCTGGGGAGGGTAGCTTCCGGGACGCTCCCCATGAAACCAGGGGCAGCGGAGGCTGTGCTGGAGGCATGTGCTGGGGGTGCGGATCAAAGGGGCACGGGCACGGTCTCTTGCGCCGCTTCCAGTAATTTTCTTGCAGGCAGGGGGGCCCCTACGATGGAGGAAGGCCCCGCGTGTACCCGGACTGCCCAGGTAGATTGGTGTCGCCGGATCCCCCCACCTACCCTTCCCCAGACCCTTAGGCCCCGGAGGAGAAGGGACCTGACAGTGCTCCCTCTCCATGAGCAGGACCTGTGAAGGGCACTCGTTTCTTGGGGTGACGGTAACAAAAACGCTGAATCACAGATCCTGGGAAAAGGCCTCTGACGTACATGCACCAAGGTTGATTGAATCAACCTTGGTGCATGTACGTCAGAGGCCTTTTCCCAGGATCTGTCGGCGGGGCCATACCCTTCCCAATCTACAAGGTAGGGGCGGATTGGGAAATCAAAGTGGCCTGGGAAAATATAGTCTTAGTGGCCTTGNCACCAGCAGCTGGACATCACGGCTCTGCCACAGCGTTCCCAACAGCACGTTGGCACATGGCGACCACTCCTCCCTTGCACCAACACCGGCCTCAGGGCCTGTTCCACACCCTGCCATGACCGTTCCAAGGGCTGGTTGCTGGATTGCACAGGGGCTCAACAGAGAGCGGCTGTGAATGAGCGATGCGCTAGGAGCTGCGCAACACTAGCCGGTGGGAGACCTTATACAGCTGATAGTGGGCAGGCTGCTAGACCCTGTGAATCCCTGACCCACGCACCGGGCGGAAACATTCCAGCGCTAGTGATGACAGATCACCAAGGCCACGGCTGCCTCTAGCACGGAGCTAATGAGGCACTCCATGCAGCATATCATGATTGTGCACAGCTGCACAATGCCATGGCCTTCACTCGCTGTGACAGATACAGGGCTGGTGCGGATGCATCCTGCCCACTGATCGCACAGGGGCATGTCACGGTCATGGGCACAGGGGGGAGGTAGGCCCCCTTGGCCACACTGCATCCCCGCTGTGACCCCAGCCCCAAGGCATTCAGGCGGTCCGTGCTGGTGGGGGGATGTGCTGGCAAGCCGGCACTCGGGAACCCTTACAGGTGCGCGAAACACACCCACGGTACTGCACTAATCGATGGGCACCAAGCATGGTCCGCAACAGTACATATGTGGGCCGGTTCCTGTGCCCGGGTGTGGCGTGTAGAGAGAGGTGGTTGTGGTGTGGTGGGTGAGAGGTGATAGTGACAGAGAGCAGAGCTAGAACATAGGCGGTGCTATACATTACTGTGTGTACATGCAGAGCATGGGGGAGGAGGGTGTGCTTTGCGGTTTGCCTATGTCAGCGGTCCCCATTGCCGTGGGACAGCCGTTGACCGACAGGGGACGTGTGAAGCACGGTGTGGGTGTGCTGGGCGTACAGGACGTGTGGGTTGGAGGCACGGGCCGCAAACGGGTGTTCGGTTAGCGCACAACCCAGTGATTGGCCGGGTGCTTCAGCGGGGCACCTTCCCAGCTGTGCGGGCCTTGGGGCAAGCCACCCATTCACGTACAGACTAGTAAGGTACCTGCGTGGTGATCCATCACTGGTTCTGGTGCTGGGTTCTCATGGGGTGTGTGGTGTTGGTGGTACCATGCTACCTGTTGATGAGCCCCCTGAGAAGAGGACCGTCCTGTTAATGGTCCTTGCTTCGTGCTTCATGATGCTGGTCCAGATGTTCCAGTAATGGACCGAGCTACTCCTGCCAGGGCCCCACTTCTACAACCATGGAACATGGCGCAGGAGAGTGGCCAACATGTGCTGAGCAGCATTGTTGCGGTGGGCGAGGAGAATAGCTGCTCGCTGACATGCCCTGTTTGGAACATCTGTGTCCCAGGACATGTGGCTGGTCCTTTCCCGGTGGCCTCTCAACCTTTACAGCCATCGTGTGACTGTCCCAATATGAAGGATGAATTGGATGCGTTCACGCACCAATGAATGGTGGGAGAACATGCTGGCTACCTGGACAGACGAGGAATGGACAGACCACTTCCGCATGAACCCTGTTGACCCGGCTCGGAGAGATCCTGAACCCCCATCTCCGGAGGCGAGCTACCAACATGCGGTACCTTGCGGTAGGCGAGCTACCAACATTACTCCTCCCCCACCCCACCCTTGCGGGGGCGGAGTCTAAGGAGGGTAGCTTCCGGGATGCTCCCCATGACACCAGGGGCAGCCAGGTGGAGACCAGAGGCGGCGGCAGAGGTGAGCTGGGGGCTGACAGGGGCAGCGCAGGAGCTGGTGCAGCGGGTAAGATCTCCTACACACACACACACCCACCTCCATGGACAAGGACACTAACTGGTACTCGGGGGGGTGCTCGGGTGCGGCAGGCGAGATGCCGCAGGACATTGCTCCTTCCTCCCCCCACCCTTGCGGGGTCTGGGGAGGGTAGCTTCCGGGACGCTCCCCATGAAACCAGGGGCAGCGGAGGCTGTGCTGGAGGCATGTGCTGGGGGTGCGGATCAAAGGGGCACGGGCACGGTCTCTTGCGCCGCTTCCAGTAATTTTCTTGCAGGCAGGGGGGCCCCTACGATGGAGGAAGGCCCCGCGTGTACCCGGACTGCCCAGGTAGATTGGTGTCGCCGGATCCCCCCACCTACCCTTCCCCAGACCCTTAGGCCCCGGAGGAGAAGGGACCTGACAGTGCTCCCTCTCCATGAGCAGGACCTGTGAAGGGCACTCGTTTCTTGGGGTGACGGTAACAAAAACGCTGAATCACAGATCCTGGGAAAAGGCCTCTGACGTACATGCACCAAGGTTGATTGAATCAACCTTGGTGCATGTACGTCAGAGGCCTTTTCCCAGGATCTGTCGGCGGGGCCATACCCTTCCCAATCTACAAGGTAGGGGCGGATTGGGAAATCAAAGTGGCCTGGGAAAATATAGTCTTAGTGGCCTTGTGTCACCGGCGCGCCGGAAACGGGCCAAGGGGGTGTGGCTTGGGGCGGGCAGAGTGCACCAGATTTGGGGCCTATCAGAGCTGAGTCCCCAGACTCAGATCCTCAGCAGCCTGGCAGGGGTGAGTGGGAGGTTATGGGGGGCTGGCAG
>QEPC01010893.1:122017-147308 GCA_003113815.1 Sphenodon punctatus
GGGAGGGCTGGGAGCCAGGACTCCTGGGTTCTCGGGGAGGGGAGGGGAGTCGGGGCCTGACCACCGTAAGTGCCTACAGGGTGCAAACTGCCTTAGACGCAGGAGTCCAAATCCTCCCCCTTGTGTGGTTGGTTTATAGGAGGAGTGGGGCACCTCCAGCCTGCAGGCCAGCTACAACCCACGGTGGGGGCATAGCTAGGTTGGAATGGGCCCTGGTGCAGAAGATGGAACAGGCCTCCTCCCAGCGGGTGGCAGGGGATGCAGTTGCTCCAGGGAGGATGTGCCCCAATGCAGCTGTACCACCTGCCCCTATTATTATGTATTTACATTTTTATCTTACCTTATCCCAAGGGCTTTTATAGCTATAACCCAGTCCTCAGCCCATGACCCTTTGTTATGCAACTCCCTTTGTACATCCAGTTTGTACATCCAGATTACAAATCTGGTTCCTCCCCTTAAGCATAAAGCCTTCCCCATTCCAGTGTATAAGGATCAGGACCTGCTAGAACTGGCACCTCCAAAGTTTCCGGGCAGTGGCCAGTTCCACAATACCGGTGTCATGCTGTTACTCTGGCTCTGAAACAAAGGGTTTTCTGCTCTGGCTTTTGGGAGGCCAGATATGCAAATTTTAGAGGATACATATGTGAAATACAGGTTGCAGACCTGTCTTTCTCATACGTGTCCTCTAAAATTTGCATATTTTAATTTATTTTATTTATTTATTTAAAATTTATATCCCGCCCCTCCTGCCCACGGGGCAGCGAACAACAATCAATAAAACAATACAGAAAAATTAAAACAATTTTAAAATACAATATGCGGGGAAAACCCCCCGTCCCACCCCTACCCCCCGCCAAAAGCCTGATGGAACAGCCAGGTCTTACATACACGCTGAAATAGCAGGAGAGCGGGAGCCAACTAAACCTCCTCCGGGAGTGAATTCCACAGCACTGGGGCGGCCACCAAAAAAGATCTAACATCGGTGGCCACCTGCCTCGCCTGGGGAACCTCCAAAAAGGCTCCCACGGATGATCTCAACGGTTGCACAGGCACATGGGGAGTGAGGGGTGATGGGGAGTGATATCTGGCCACCCTATCTGGTTTATAGCCCACCCACCCCACCCCACCCGGTCGCCTCTTGATTGGCTGCCTCCCAGTATATAGATCTGGATACAGTAGAACAAGAAGCCAAGTGGAATGATGCTTGGGCTTGTGTGTTTCAAGGTTAAATCGGAGATAATTTCCCATGTAAAACCCCAGCTTGCTGGGTGTAAACAGGGGCACAATGTCCTTTGTCATTGTGCCTTGTAATGGGATTGGATAGCCACAGGAACCCTGCTTTCTCTTGCTGTCCAGATGTAATGGGATAGGTCCACACGTTACGTCAGCCATGGGGGAAATCATCCCTGTGGTACTTACTGCGATGTCAACCCGTGGCGGAACAGTGTGAACAAACAGTCATGGTGTTCCGTGTTTATGCTGCCACTCTATGGACTCTGATCAGCAGGGGGAACCCATCAGGTGGCAGCATAAATAGGGCAAGCCCCAAAAAAGCCCTACTGGTGAAACTGACTAGGGAAACCTCCCCTCTCCAAAGCAAAGCTCCCCAGCTGTGAAATTGGCAAGCCATAGCTCCTTGTTGCAAAACAAAGCTCTGTGCTGGTGAAATAGACAAGCCATAGCTTCCTGTTGCAAGGCAAGACTACCTGATGGTGAAATTGACAAAAGAAAGCTCAGCATTGCAAGGCAAAGCTACTTTATAGTAAAACTGAGAAGGCAAAGCTCCCTGTTGCAAAGCAGAGTTCCCTGCTGGTGAAACTGATCAGGCAAACTTCCCCCCTCCAAAGCAAAGCTCCCTAGTGGTGAAATTGATACGTTGTAGCTCCCTGTTGCAAGCCAAAGCTCCTTCCTGGTGGAATTGATAAGGCAAAGTTCCCCTCTGCTGAAACTGAAAAGCACAAAGACTCGCTGGTGAAGAGACGTTGATTCCGCGGTGTGTTTCTGGCTGTCCCATGGATTTATTCCATGGAACAAACCTCAGCAAACCCAGATTCCCTCTGTAGGTTGCTCCATGGTTTGTGTGACCAAATGTAACACTCACCCCTGTGTTGGGTAGCTACAACGGTGGGAAGCGTTACATGTAGGCACCCACTGTCTCCTAGCCACTGCCCTCCCTAATCCTCCCTGTAATTCTATTCTCTCCAGGGATCGGGCTGGTACTATTCTGCCTGGCTGAAGGGATATAATTACAGCCACTTTGGTTTGTTTACTACAAAGCTTGATCTGCTTTAGGGAGCATCTGTAAAGTCAGACATTTTCTCTCGACTTCTGAATGCACATGATAATCCTGCTTAGAATGGATCTCTTCTAGTCTTTTCACCTTGCACATCTGGGATGGGTATGTTCCATTCCTCTCAAACAGGGAGAAGGGAGACATAAAAAGATGATTTCAAAATAAGTGCCCATTCATTTGCCCCTAGAAGTCTGCCCCACTAAAAGTGGATTGCTTTGCCAGGGATTCACCAAGGATGTACGCGGGGTGAATCAACACCGTGTGCCTAGGGTACGTATCCTGGCTCTCATCTCTTGTATGAATTATCCCTTCCCCTCAACCCATGTGCAAGAATAAAGCATCAGATTTTTCATTAGAGTCAGTTACGCCAGCACAAATCTGATTGGCTGGTGTTTAGCTGAGTCTAGCATAGAGGCCCAGCATAGAGGACCGAGTACATGGGTAGGGCGGCCATACCTCCCTTTAAAAGAGGACACTTCTGAAAAATACATGGTGCAGGGCTGCACTGGAACCAATGCAGACCTGCACCATGTATGTTTCAGAAGTGTTCTCTTTTAAAGGGGAGGTATGGCCACTCTAACCTTATAAAGCCTTAAAGGGGATCACAGAGACCTGAGCATCAGGATCTGGTTAAACACAATGAGGGTAAACCACGGAAACAAGCGCACCAGGCTACATGGGGCCTGAACAACAATGAGGTATGGTTGCCACCTTTCCCAAGGGAAACGACTCACCTGTTAATTTGCATGTGCCAATCAATTAATTTGCATATGATTTGCATATCGGTCCCTGGCACCGGGATTTGGTGAAGAAGCTCCTCTTGGGAATACACTTCCCAGGAGAAGCAGGGGGCCGTGGGTCCTCTCAAGCGTGGAGGCTGAGGAGGCAGCAAGCGCTCCCCGACATTGCAGAGGCTCCAAGATGGGCGAGAGCAAGGAGCAGAGCCGAAGCTCAACAAAGCTGCCCCCTCCTCTCCCAGCGGTAAGGAAGGGTAGCCGCATGCTGGCACTGCTGCTGCAGACAGTGCCCCCTCTTCTCGTCCCAACAGGAAGTCACCTGATGTCTTTCTGTGTGTGACTGAGTTTGGTAGTGGTGGGTGGGCAGGCAGGCAGGCAGGCAGGAGGGGATGGGCCAGCCCTGGGCTTATTATATTGGCTTTTAGATTGCCAGTAAAAGCCCCGCACCGGCAACCAGCCTCAGCATACAAAAACCGGCCATGCCAGTTAAATACCGCCCAGTGGCAACCCTACAGTGAATGGGACCGCAGAAACAAGTGCACAAGGTCATACTGCTGAGCACATTAAGAGGGACCATATAAATGCGCACACGGAGCCATATGGGAGCCTGGCAAGTAGGACCCATAAACAAACACACGAAACCTAAAGCACTAGATTTAGAAAATGCCAAAGTTTGATGTCACTTGCTCCACCACTGTTTCCCCACCCCTTTATTTGGTGTGTGTGCACAAATAAGCATAACTTAACATAAATCAATATAGGTTATATAAATTGTGCACATTTATAAGGCCTAGCTAAGCCTAGTCTGGGGGGACCACATAGATGGGTGTACTGGGCCTTACAAGGCCTATCTAAGCCTGGTGTGAGGGACCCCATAGACGGGTGTACTGGGCCTTTCAAGGCCTGGCTAAGAGTAGTGTGAGGGACCACATAGATGGGTGCACTGGGCCTTTCAAGGCCTGGCTAAGAGTAGTGTGAGGGACCACATAGATGGGTGNACATAGACGGGTGCACTGGGCCTTTCAAGGCCTACTTAGCCTAGTGTGAGGGACCACATAGACGGGTGCACTGGGCCTTTCAAGGCCTACTTAGCCTAGTGTGAGGGACCACATAGACGGGTGCACTGTACCTTACAAAGCCTAGTCTGGGGGACCACATAGATGGGTGCACTGGGCCTTGCTAAGCCTAGTCTGGGGGACCACATAGATGGGTGCACTGGGCCTTGCTAAGCCTAGTCTGGGGGACCACATAGACGGGTGCACTGTGCCTTGCTAAGCCTAGTCTGGGGGACCACATAGATGGGTGCACTGAGCCATATGTGGCCTGGCTGAGCCCAGTATAGCAGGGAACACTCTGCTAGCAAGAGAGGCTTCATGAGGTAAGAGCAAGCCTTTGACACGGGGGTCATTCAAATGCATCAATCTCACTCTGCAAGCCTGAGACTTGATGGTCTCTCTCTCATGAAGTAACTCCTGGAAGCAGGAGGCTGGGCTTTTCTACCCCCTTGTGCATGTGCCCTCATCCCAAGCACTGGAGGGGTAAGGTGAAGGTGGGACACTTGTCTCCCCACCTGGTTTAGGGGGGTTGGGCGGCAGATTTCCACACATCAGAAAAATGGGGAAACCCACTGCTCCTTTTCTTTCCTCTCCTTTGTTGGCTAACTGGGCCTTGAGAAAGAGGAACGAACCACCCCAAATTTGGGGGTGAACTCTTTCCCCTCTTGTGGAAATGGTAGACTCCAAGTGCCCAGCTCTCCTTCGGGGGGGGGCGGGGGGCTGAGGAAAGGAGTGACAATGCTACCTGCCTTCCATTGGCTATTTTCAGGGAGTAGAATGGGGAAGGCAGCCAATCCGATGAGGATGTTTCCACCGGCTAGGGGGGTTCCCCCTTACACCGTGACCGGTAGAAGGGTTGGGGAAGCATCTGGAGGTGGCTGGGGGTGAGTTGAGAGACCTCCGAACCCGCGCGGTGAGAGGTGTAAAGATGTACAGGTGCGATGAAGTTTTTCAAAGGGATTTGGAGCCTGTTAAAATGAAGAGCTGGACCATTGTGGGGGCCAACTGTCAGTAAATTTTCTGACATATGGCAAACATGGTTCTATTTTACTTTGCTGCCATCAAATAATGTCGTCATTGTTGATGATTAATATTTTTTTTCTAGAGGGAAATTCTTTAGGGGCAGCCCCTCCACATCTAAAGGATGGCCTTCTCCCTCACAGAGAGTGAACCCCCACCCACCTCCAACTTCATGAATGGGAGGCAGATCTTGAATCGAATGTATGTCACACAAACCTGAAGAAATCAACCAGTATTCAGCTCAAAATAGTAATTTCAAACCCAGAAAACAGGTTGGTTCTGGGAGTGATTGGAGGCTACAGGCTCCCTCAGATTGCCCACTCCTTCCCAAAACTACACCAAGGCAGGGCGGCACATATGAACACTGTATCCCCCAGTCACCCAAATGTTAGAGTTAGTGCTGCCACAACCCAGGAATCCTGCTTCCCAATCAGGGCTGAATCAAGGCATAGCTATCATAGGATCAGGTGGTGCAGTTGCATGGATGCCCATAGTCCTTGGTGCAGCTGTGACCCCTGCTACTGGGAGTGGGAATGGGGGGCCCTACCATGTCTTTTGCCCCAGGGCCCATTCCAACCTAGCTATGCCCCTGGGCTGAATTCAGGTAAGTGTAGACTGTGATGTTCAAGTGTTGGACAGGGGGGAGGGTGGGCTGCAGAGGCCCCCAATATATGGGGTCTGTGAATAAACTTGAAATGACAGCATGAGCGTAAGCAGCATTAGCATAAAATGCAGACCTACAGCACCTCCGTTGCAGGAAGCCCCAGCCTCTGAAAGGGATGAAGCTTAACAGGACGTCAATTATAATATTTCCCATTTTCTAGTGGGCGAGTCAATGCGTGTCCTGTGAGTATTCCTATGTTAGGAGGGGATTCATGCCACCATTTTACATTTCTGTGGATATGGCCCTGCACCCATGAGCCTTTTCTTCTGACCACACAGCCTTGTACAGAAATTACAGTGGGCTTCTTTTCCTCCCCTGTCTTACAAAGTCAAGGCCGCATGGAAAGATAAATAAGTATCGGGACTGGGTTTAAAACAAAGTCAACCAAATTACCTTCTAAAGCCCAGGAGGACAGGTAGTGCTTTCTGTTGCTCACTGCTGAAGTCAACATGAGGAAAGGCAGTGTGGTGGTGTGACCCCAGACAGGCCATCTTGCTGTTATGCATGCTGTTGATAAGGGGAATGACATGCTTCAGGGGGGAGCCGTTTGCCCGCAGGGGTCAGGAAGAAATTTCCCTTGCTCATGTCCAGCGTTGTGTAATTCTTATTACCCAAACATGAGTCAGTGGTGGGGAGACAGTTCCATGTTCCCTTTTGTGTTCGACGTAGGGAGGAGAGCTTTTTGTATAATATAACTCAAGATGTAGGGCAGAGGGGAGGAACCTTTCCCTTTCTGTGGCCACTTGAAAAATCAGCACAAGTTCGGTGGAGGAAGGCTAGGGTTGCCACCTGTGGACCTTTTTAAGAAACACTTATGAAAAATACATGTTGCAGGGCCTGTATTGGTGCCTTAGGTGCCTGCCAATGCAGGCCCTGCAACATGTATTTTTCATAAGTTTCTTAAAAAGGTGGCCTAGAGTGGCCACCTATGTATATTTTTCCAGGCCACTTATGAAAAATACATGTTGCAGGGTCTGCATTGGTGCCATAGGTGCCAATGCAAGCCCTGCAACATGTCGTTTTCATAAATGGCCTGGAAAAATATACATTGGTGGCAACCCTAAGCTGGAGGGCAGGGCTGGCCTTAGAATTTGCAGGGCCCAGGGTAAAAATAAAATGGAGGGCCCTCATGGCCACGCCCTCCATAGCCCCATCCCTTTTACAAGTGGCAGTCTGGTGCGCCCACATCCCCGTTGGTGAGGAAAGGGAGCTAGGGAGAGGGCTCTGCAGAAATAGCCCATTCCAGGGCCTCGGGAGCACTTATCCTGGGGCTACCAGGACTGGCGTCCCTGGGCCTGGGTCATGGCTCCTCCTGGTCCTGCTTAAGCAGGAACAGCCTTGGTTAGAGAAAATGTTAATGTGTCCCTCAGTGGTGTAATAAGGATTTTCCCCAAATTATGCCCCAGGGGCAAGGGGGCAGGGTCTCCAGGTTGGAGGACGGGGTGTACCCATTAAGGTAGTACTGCCCTAGCTCCCAGTGCTGCCCCACAAAGGGGCTGCAACCCTGTAGGAAGGAAATTTTAAGAGCGTGGTGGTGGAACTCTTCCAGAGTGTGCTGGCCCTGTTCTCTCCTGCTCTGAAAATTTCTGAGTGGCCTCCCTCTGAGTCTGGGGCCCCCAGGTTCAACTGGGCCCCTCACTCCATGGTAGCTGTGCCCCTGATGGATGCTCTGTTTTGTGTGTGCTCAAAGCAAATAATAAACCTTGTTGATAAGCCAGCTACGACCTTCGTCTCAGAAACAGAGCACGATATCCTTCTATTCTGCCTTGCGGTTTGGCTTGGCTAGCGGATGTTATCCTTGCAACTGTTTAATTTTTAGCAGGAAATTAGTTTATTTCAAACAAACAAGTCAATTCCAGGGGTACTTGAATTTCGTTTTTATAAACACCAGTTATTTCCTGCTGTAAATTTCCAACACAACGGCTGAACTTTGGGGCCAGAGGGGCGTGTAAACGTTTCACATTTTTATAGATGGCTGCAGAAAGGGTAGGGACAGTGGTTTTGTTATGCTTATGGTCTCTGTTAATGCAGCCTTGGTCCAGATTTTTAAGTGCTTGAAAATGGATATTCACATGCCCAGTACCCAAAATTAAGGCCAGCTTTTTCAAGAGTATCCTAATTCCAATTATGTACTAAAATAAAGGGGCAATTTTAAAAAAATGTTGAGCAGCTATAATGTTGGGGTTCTACTTGCTGTGCCGAATCAAGGAAGAATTGCCAGCAGGGGGAGCTCGAATGACAGTCAATAAGGCCAAGGTGTTCCTTTTCTTTCCATAAACGGAGGGAGTTAGCAATGCTGAGGGTTGATGGGATAGAAGGTGACCTGGAGATTTTCACATACACCCCCACCTCCTCCAGTAGACAGGATCATTCTTTCAGTGGTAGGAGCCTCCTTGCTCACTTTAACCCCACTTTGAGGCGGTAAGTACTTCTCTTTTATCCCCGCTTTCAGCTCTTGCTTGTGGGAACACAGAGGAGGTGAAAGTGAGTTAGAAGGTACTTACTTCCCCAGAAAGCACTTGTGGGAAGACGCCCTAAGGATTTCTGGCATAACTCCTAACAGGCCCTTTTTAGGAGGGACAGTCTCTTTTTGGGTGCTGGATTGCCACCCAGGGAACGCTCTTCAGAGGCCAGTGGGGAGATGATGGGATGACAAGAAACTATGTGGAATGAGAAGCAGGCGAGTGTCTGTTCCTTTTTATCCTCTTGAAATGTTGGTGTTTGTGTGTAAGAGTGGGGTGGGGTTTATTTGCTGAAGGGCGGAGCTTATTGGCCAACAGGTGGGGCTTGTTCCCTTTTGGTCACTAGAAATGTTGGGCGATATGCTCTCCTTTGTTCTGAAACAAAGAATATTCTATAAATTAAAGGATTCTGGAAACACTAATGCTTCAAAAGGGACAAAAAGGGATTTAACTGTAGAAGGGGGGGCTTTTTCTGTCAGGTGGGGGACACTGAAAATTAGCACAAGCTCAAGGCTAGATAAGAGGTTGTGAGAGGGCTTCCCCTGAGCTCTCTTTCGGTGCTAGAGAGTAGATTCAGGAACCAGATCTTGGAATTGGATAGGGACCAAATATTTAAAGCAGCCTGAGACTGGATTTGACCAATAGGCTACAGATTCTCCCATTGTTTATTAGAAAGTTTATTGACTCAGCTGTCTAATGTGCTTTTATATCCACAAAAGCTGACATTTTCTTCCTTGCTTAAAAGACCCTTATAAATGACAATGTGGGAGCAGGAAAATAACATTGCATTCTACACAAGAATCAAACAAAATCCAGAATGCACTATTTAAAGCAGGGCTTGCGACTAGAAATGGTTGGGAGTCTGAGAATGGAAATTCAGTTTGATCCAAGATTAGCATCTTTTTGTACATTGCAAATATTTACCCCCCATCCCCCCAAAAAGATTGAGTCCACTAAAACATTTTCAGATTTTCCCAAAGCTGTGGAGTGTGTTTACTTTTACTGTGTTTTGCCATTTTTCTGCTTAATTTTTGTTTTTGGTACACATTGGTTTGCTTTGGCAATTGCAAAATCAAGACGTTTTGGTTATGACAACAGACTGGTAATCGGAAATTGAAAGGTGCCTTTGATGGCTTTTATTTTCAGTAAATTGTGGATGTCAAAAGGTGGGGAACTTCTGCAACTCACAATGGTTTTATTTGGCTAAAATTATTTCTTTAATCTCTTGCTGAAAGCACTCCTGCAAGTTTCAACCACCTGTAGTCTGAATCTGTTCCTATCTAGGATTCCTTTTTGTCCATGACACCTCACAATTCACAATATATGGTCGTGATTCCCTGATGCTGTTTCATGTCCTGATCCCATTGAGACCTCATTTTGTAGCATCATTGGAAACGGCAGATTTCCCCAGCCGTTGAATTGAAGTCTACATGGCCTATACCATGGGGTGGGCAAACTGTGGCCCAGTAACTGCATGCAGTTCAAGTGCACCTCTCAGATAGGGCTGGTCCTGCCTCAGTGCTCCTGTGTCTGTCTTCATTGCCCTCGGCTCTCAGCAGCTGAGTTCCAGCTGCTCCTGAGAATCCCAGTAGCCAGGACTGGAAACCAGCCAGTGGTTTATCTGTGACGCGTGTCTTGTGGAGATTTTGATATATGGCTCTGTGGGATGAAAACTTTGGCCATCTCTGTTGTTTTAGGCCAAGGGTAGGGAACCTTTACCCTCCTATGGGGCCACTCTGCAAATCAGTACAAACTCTGGTCTGGACAGGAGTTGAGAGAATGGAATCGTTTTTTGTGTTTTTTTTAAATTCGTCTGGCAGTGTGCCAGTAGTGTCCCAGTGAATGATACCCTGCGCGGATCCCTGGGCCCACAGCTGAGAGAAGGGGAGAGGGGTGGTGAGCATAGGGAAACCTCTTTATGACACTTCCCTCCCCCCATCCCCAAATTTGCAAATCCTAAACTGAGAGCTCTTGATATTCAGAAACTGCAGATTGGGGCCTTCATTTGCAGATGAGGGGTGTTAACAGGCGACAATAGTCCCCCGGAGTCCCGGTTCGGCCCACGTAGCCCCCAATCGCATCTTTTTAAAGGGTAGAGCCTAATAAATCGGCTTGCCCACCTGTTAAGGTGGCCACCTATGTATATTTTCCCAGGCCACTTATAAAACATACATGTTGCAGGACCTGCATTGGCACCTATGCAGTGTGTATGTTTCATTAGTGGCCTGGGAAAATATACATAGGTGGCCACCCTCCCACCTGTGTGTGTTTCTTGTGTGTTTGGGAAGCCCCCATTAGCCTAATACATGGGCAGGTGTTCTTCCCACACCGTGCTCCACCCCCAGCCGCCCCCCCCCCAGCATCCTGTCCCGACTCTCCGCTGTGGCGAACCATGGGAACAAGAAGGCCACCAGCTGTTTCTTCTGGGCTATGATGACTTCAGGAGGTGGTCCAGTGCCTGCTATCCCCATCCACCTGTGGAGGTTCATACCTGCCAGCACTTGGAGGCTGGAAATAACCTTTTGCTATGCCCACTGTGCTGAGTTTTATTGAGCAAATTGCATACTTTATTGAACAATTGCATACTTTATTCCCTCCCTTTATACGCGGTAGCCCTCTCCACCTATGTTCCAGATTTCCCCCCGGGCGGGTTTACTCTGGGAGGGCAGTATAGCACAGCACCTAGAGGACAAGGGACTGATACCCTAGCCCCTTTGCACCAGCTGCCAGGTTCCCTCCCTTTATACTAGGTTCTTGGATTTAGCTTGTGGCTGAGGTCGGGGTCATGCGGCCCCAGTCTTACTCCTGCTTCATCTAGCAGATGTTCTGCTTGGGGCTCTTCATACCCCTGGGTGGCTCCTCTCTCCACGTGCTGTCCTGAAGCCCTCCCAGACCGGCTGGCCTAGAGGAGTAGCAGGGCATGGGGAACACAGTCCTGCTCCCTGCTCTGCACGCCTTTTCTGCTGCCAGCCCGCTGGTCTCTGAGGACAGCCCTTTTGAGGGCTGCTGCCCCCCTCAAGCCATGGCCTGTGGGAAAGCCCCCATCCCTGGGGAAGCCTGGCGCAGCCCAATGACATCATTGAGCTGCACCCCGAGTCTGCCAGTTTTGTCGCTGTGCTGTCCGCCTGGAGGGCGGTGCTAGAGGACAACATGGCGGGAGTACTGGATGCCGGTGAGACCTCACAGCTCTTTAAACTGCTCAAAACATTTAGCATGTGGTCTGCAGAGTTCATGGATGCCGGAAGAGCAGCCATAGAGACGCATGCCGAGAACTTCCTTTCTGCTGCAGAAGAGAACCTGTGAGTGATCCAGCCAATCCAAGCCTTCTGCTGTTGTTGGTGTGATGTGAAGGCACAAAAAAGGCTCACACTCCGTCTGTGGCCGGAATAGTGAAGTGCACCACACTGTGGAGGTGCTTCTGCATTGGTGTCGTGCACTGGCCTACCTCTGTCAACAATGGACCACGCTGGGGAGAATCAAAACCGTGCAAGGGCAGCTGACGTGCTCAGAGAGAGACCTCTCAGGAGATGCAGCTTCAGTCACCAGCGCATTGCACAGGGCTGTACCCACCAAGAAGCTGTTCTGGGTGAAGGCAAAAAGGACAGGTTTGTGGGAGAATATGCCGTCCTCGTGGGGAGACCTTGAGTGGGTCGCAAACTTCAGGATGCCCCATTGCCTCGTCCTGCAGATAGCTGAGTTCCTTCGGCCGCGACTGGAAAAACAGAGCAGTGATGCGGTCGCCCACCCCTGTGGAGAAGCACGCTGCCATCTCCAGCTGGAAGCTTGCCACTCCAGACTCCTGCTGCTCTGTCGCCCAACAATTTGGCACTCGACCCTCCATGCTAGGCACTCTACTAGTGGAGGTTTGCACAGCGATTGTGGAAGTATTGCTGGACGTATTGGTGGTGCAATTGAGTGACCATATGGAGGTAGTGGAGGGCTTTTGTTGGGAGGGGTTCTCAAACTGTATAAGGGTGATCAATAGGAGCCATGTTGCCTTCGTCTGCCTACCCCATAGCAAAGATGACTACACGAACTAGGTGTTCTTTCTCTGTGGCTCTCCAGGCCGTAGTGAACCACTTTGCCACCGCGGTGCATGGATATGCTGGCCAGGTGGTCAGGGAAGAACCACAACGCCTGCATCTTTTGTCAGCCCCCCTTCTTGGGCTGCATGTACGCTGCAGATTATCGACCCTCCACTGAAACATTCATTAGGGGGATGCGCTGTTGTTCTCAGGGACCTTGCCTGCCTCCTGAGGCCCTGGCTCATGAACGCATATAGCACTGCCTGCACCCTGGAGCAAAGGTACTTTAACCAGCAGCTCAGTGCCACCCATTCTGTTGTGGAGAGGACTTTGGGGCTTTTAAAGCAGCACTGGAGATCAATAGCTGCTAAGACTGATTTCCAGCTAGAGACCACTCCCCTACTAATAACGGCTGCCTCTGTTCTCCACAGTATCCATGAGACTGGCAGGGCTGCACTGGAGAACTCCCCTCCAGTTCGCTCTTGTGATCCAGTGCCCCTGTTTCAGAACCAGCTTAACTGAGTGGAGCCCTGCGTAGCCGGAGAGATCCGGGATACCTTGTGCTGGCACATCAACCGCAATGCTATCCCCAACGCCCACCATCAGTGACCGTGAGCATCAGTGAACTGTTTCAAATGCTCTTTTGGTACAATCAATAAAGCCTTTCAAAATATTTCCTGCGTGTCACGGTGTTCTCCTCTGGCCCATCTGGGTGGCTCCTCTAATAAGGGCTGGTTCTCACACTGAAGCCTCGAGGGGATACATTGTGAGAGTCATGATGTCTGTGTCAGCTCCTGCTGGCTGTGGGGTGACGACAGGTATGGAGGGATGTCCGCCAGCGGTGGCAGCTTCCATGGTGGAACCAGAAACAGTTGCAGCTGGAGTAGGCAGTGGGGGAGATGTATCCACCCATTTCTGGCCCCTGCCGACGGCACAGTCATACAGGTGGGATGGAACAGTGGCTCCATCCACAGAGGAATCAGGAAAGGAGCTCGTAATAGGAGGATGTTTGTCTCCTGCAGCCAAAGGCGAAGTTGTTATCCTGGATCTCTTTGTAACCACACCTCAAGTCCTGGCCCGTTGCTAACACTGGTTCATGTCCTGGGTGTAGCCCTGCTGCACCATTTAGACAGAGATCTCTTGGAACGCCGCCTTGTTCCTGTAGCACTTCACCAGGGCTTATTGGATCTTCTGCTCCCTCCATTGGGCGATGAAGGCCTTGGTCTCTTCCTCGGTGCAGGAAACACAGCGTTGTAGGGTGGAGAGTGACTGTGATTGCGCCGTGGTAGTAGCGGTGCTGGCTGTTGCCTGGCTGTTTGTTTGAGCCATGGCCCCGGCGATGGTAACCTCTGCAAGTCATTGGGGAGAATGCAACAGCTGGGGAAAAAGCAAGCGCCAGGCACGTACTGTGAATCAGGTAGAGCTGGGAGAACGCATGTTCGAAAATGGCGCAGTGGGCTTTTAAGGTGGATGTTCCACTCGCGCAAGCGAGAGCGGAGAGAGAGGCTGGAAGTGGTTTCTCCTCGGAACGCTCTAGACTTTTTGCCTGCAACTATGGGGCAGGTGTGAGGCCGCGCACAGCCTAATCGGCAGGACGTGGACCCATGAGAGTGCACATTTAAAGGGAAGGAAATAAAAACTTGCCGAGGGTTCCACCTGCTCTGGGACCCCGCTGTGAGTGGAGCCTGCGTGTCTGGTGGGTGGCGGCCATGTGGCCGGTGGGGGTGAACACCCTCTTGGTGTGGGCTATCATCTTGTCTGCTAACACCCAGTGACATGATCCCGAATGACGACCGATATAATTTTGCATATCCTTGTTGCTGTCTGGGGTTGTAGGATTTATATTTAAACATCAACATAGAGGTCATACAAGCAAAAAGCTGATTTAGAGGATGCTTTTTGAAACAGTAGAGGTGGTTGGTTTTTTTGTTTTGGCTTTTTTTTTTTTAATTATTATTTATTAAATGAAGACCTAATCCCACAAACTCTTTTGCAGGCGTGTGATTGGAGGATATCTATTAAAGTGATGACCTATTGCTTAAAATTGCATATGTATTTCTGAAGTGTCTGCAGAATTACGAGCATTCAAACAGACAGCCTACCTATTAAAGCCCCTTTAAATCTTATTTTCCGGGCTCTTTTGAGACGTTCCCTAGCACAACTCTTACTGGCAGTTCCGCCACTGCTTTTTTTTTTTTTAATTTAAAGGAACCACATCCTATAACCTTGCACCCAGCGATAACAGGTCTCTTATTAAGAAAGAAAGCCCATCTTTCCCATTGGAATTAAATGTAAAAACTCAAGTCTCCAGGATATGATTTATGGGTGGTCTTATTTGATGCTAGTGAGAGTGTGCGATTGCTGTGTTGGTTCTAAATGTTCCAGAGATAGAGACCACGTCGTTCAGATGATCTTTTTTATAATGGGGCCCTTCTTCAATCAACTCTGTACTTTTTAACTGACTTTTTGCGTGCCTGAGGAAGGGCTTTTGGGGCCCAAAAGGCTTGCATACTCTCACCAACAGAAGTTGAGCCAATAAAATAGGTCATCTGAATTACTTTGTCTCTGTCCCTTTATTTAAACTGTAATCTTCCAGGTAAACTGCAAATTCCAACAAATGTTCCGTCCCACGGGTGATTAGTACAGGTTTCGTAGGCTGGATGGGAATTGGGGGCCGTGGTGCTTAAGGGATGTGCTCAGGATGGGAGAAGAAAGCAGAGGATCTAGATCAGGGGTGGCCAAGAGAATGATCACTAGGCGTTTTTAAACAAAACGCTAGCACATGTGGCCACCCAGGAGTCCCTCATCTGACTGCCCGTCTGAAGGTGAGGTGGGACCTCAGAGAGAGCCTCTGGGCTCCGTGAACAAGCCCAGCACCCCAAGGAGTGTCTCTAGGGAGGAGACAGGTTAGCACTCGGAGAGTCCCTCCACTGAGGCAGGGAAGGCTGTCTCTACAAGACAGTGGAGAGTCCTCCTCTCCACTCCTGAGACCAGTTGCTGAGGGGCCCTAGAGCTGGGAGCCGGTGGGAGGGAAGGAGGGATTCCCCAGAGCCGGCAGGAAGAGGTCCTGGTTGATCACTTGAGACTGATGCCTGAATCATGTGTCTCACCTGCTCTGTAAGTCTGCCCACCGCTGTCCGTTGCTCCAGATTGTGCTTTCATCTCCTTCAGTGCGTGCCCTTGTCTCTGCTCACTTTTCAGTGAGGACAGGGACTGGAAAGCAGCCAAATAAAATCTATTTATTTATTTTAAAAAGGTTTACCCCGCCCCTCCTGCCAGGCAGCCCGGGGTGGCTAACAAAATCAACCGTGGTCCATAAGATGAATTGGGCCCACGGTCTAGGGATTCCCCCCCATCTTATGGTCTTATCAAGACCCGGGAGATGCAACGGGGCTGCCCGACCTCCTGGCTACCGTGGGCTCCTGGATCTCTGCACAGCAATTTGCCGGCAGGCCAGAATAAATAAATCAATCTCCCTCTGTGCAATATTTCTCTATCGCAGGGAGCAGTCGAACTCGGTTCAAACTTATTGACATGAACTATGGACGACTTAGAACTTGGAGCTGTTATTGCATGATGTCCTTCTGGAAATTATTTTATTTAGGAAAATGCTGATATTGAATAAATATTGGATTTGAAGGCCATGGGTCGGATTTGGCCCATAGGCTGCCAGTGGGTGGACAGCCCTGGACAGGCAGATGGGGAAACTGAGGCATGCATGGAGAATCTCACGGATACTAGCATGAGTCCTTCAAATGACTGTTTTGGACAGACGCCCGCAAAGTCAGTGGAGCCACTGAGATCTGACCAATTGGAACTTTGCAGTCCAGGATCTATTAGCACCTCTTCTTCTCCCCCTGCCCTCCCCGTCCCCCAGTGAAGTTGGGGGTCTTTGCCTAGCAACATGCTTCATTGCCAGCAGCTTAACACTCAGATTTACAATGTTCAAATGGTCAGAAATCAAGGGCCTGCTTCCCCTCCCCCACCAAACGATCAGATTTCAGAAGTTGGTATTCTTCTTAGTTATATTTACCAATTTGTTTTCTACTCCACACTTCCCCAAAGGCTCAACATGAGTAACATCGCTATATACACAAAATGCATAAAATCAGACTTTGCCTATTTTTTTTAATTATGTAAAAAATAGAATTTCCATTTTTAAAAAAATACAGCTCCCTGAACCCTATCTCCACCTGCCAAATGCCTGGCCAAGTAAATAGGTTTTTAGAAAATGCTTGGGCGTTGCTGAACCTCCTGGGGAAGGGAGTTCCAGAGCTGTGCAGCAGCCACTAAGAATGCCACTCTGTGCACCCTTGCTGGTACAATGATGGTACTTGCAAGAGGCTGCCCACAGCTGATCTTGAGGTTTGGGACAGAACGTAAGGGAGAAGGTAGCCATTTAGATAGGAGCCTTCCGTCATTCCGAGCCTACAGGGTGTGCTACAGTCAAGGGTTTTTCTTGTGCAACCTGGAGAACTAGAAACTTGCCTTGTTAAAAATGAAAACTGAGATTCTCATAATTTCAGTGAGATGGGCGGGGGGGGGGCTTCTCGGAAATACCCTGAAACCATGAGACTCATGATAAAAATTGTTAGATTTGGCAACCCTGAAACTGCCCTCCTACGCATAGGCCTGTTGTCTTGAGAAGCTGTGTATGTATCTGTCTAGTGCAGTAGTTCCCCCAAATCCTGCTTTGTGTGACCCTATTTTGAGATTAAGAACATGAGATGTGGCATGCTGGGTTAGACTAACAATCCATCCTGTCTCCGATAGTGGCCACCTTTCAGTTTCTTCAGAGAAGTGCACAACAAGTCATAATGGAGTGCTCCGTTCCCTGCTGTTCACTCCCAGCCTCCTCTTGTGAACCCAGTTCTGCTATTGGTCTTCACCACACCCCCTGGCAATGAGTTCCACAGGTTAATTTTACGTTGAGTGAGAAATTATGGGAAGAAGCTTGAAAATGTGATGGCTGTGAACCCTAAATGCTCAGAAACCAGAGGATGAATAGAAACCCATCTTCTCTAGATACTTTTGGGGGGCAGATTTCCCCCCCCCCCAATCAGAAAAGTGTCCAGGTAAAAGGGAGCAGTGGTGTTCTAATACACTGTGTCTGAGCATTGTGAGGGACATAAAACCTATCTGGAATAAAGAAGGATCCAGATTAGAGAAGTCTGGCTATAGGGATTTCTGCTGTGTTTATGTTTAACTCTCATGATTTTGGAGTTATGGTTATTTGAAGTTGGCAGGCTTGAGACGGGTACGTGGGCTTAACATTATTATGCGCTGCAGGTTAGTCCCAGGGACTTGTTACCCACCACAGTCACACAGAGAAACTGAATAAGTAAGTGACCCTGGATTTTCTAAGTATCAGTCATCTATCTTCCCTCTTTGCGGGTGCAAGCCTAAGCCCAATGAAGTCAAAGGCAGGGTTGGGGTTTTTTTTCCGTTTAATTTTAGTTGAATCAGATTCTCACCCTTAGTGAGAAAATGGGTAGTATGTGTTACAGGATCATGGTCCTTAATGTGTGTGTTGTGTGTGTTTTGCTGGATCATGACCTTCTGTGTGTGTCATTAGCAGGCTCGAGCAGCTCTTTGTGTGTGTGAGTTTTATGTGTCCTTTATAGGCTCATGACCCATAATGTGTGGGTGCATCTTTTGCGGGATCATGACCCGTACTCTGTCTTTTGAGGGATCGTGCTCCTTAATATATATACGTGTGTGTGTCTTCAGCAGGATCATGCTCTATAATATGTATCAGTCTGTATGTGTCGTTTGCAGGATCATGACCCTTAATGTGTGTGTTTGCAGGATTATGACCCTTTAATGTGTGTGCGTGTGCAGCTTTTGCAGGATCATGACCTTTACTCTGTCTTTGGAGAGATCGTGCTCCTCGAGTCCTTAATATGGGCGTGTGTGCCTGCGTGCCTTTTGCAGGATCAATTTTAAACAAAGTAAAATGAATATAAATTAAATAGCTTCAATAAAAGTTTGAAAAGGAGCAACTTCAAATGAGGAAAATATAAAGAGCAGAAGGTCTCTTGTGCAGATCTTAAAACTCTCCAATAATTGAAGCGGCTACTAATGAAGGTTGTTAATAATTAGCTTGCATTAAAAAAGCCGTCTGCCTTTTGCAAGGTCTCTCTCTCTTTCTAAGCAGCTGGGGAAATGGAAGATGCTCCCTAGCCGGGCACCGGCACCAACCCACTTCTATGGGAGCTTCTCTGATTCAGAGGTTAGGAATTTGCATCTGATCGCTATTTGTCACCCAATGATTTGTCTATCCAGCCATGAGCACGCCTTGGGCAGAAGGGGGAGGGGTAAACGTTTTGCATTGCCTGAAATGAGAAACTTACCAATCAGGGTAGATAGGGGTGCATTAAAACAAACACAATTAAAAGAGGGATACTGGGAAGAAGAGAAAAAGGAAAAGAAAAGGAAAAAAAAGAGAGAGGGAGGGAAAGGCCGCCGCCGTCTCCTCTTCTTCAAAGTTACTCGGGATCAAGGTGGCTCGGCAGCCTAGAGCTCTGCAGGGAGGTGGGGGGAAATATGAGGCACCCCAGCAGCATTGAGACTCCACCGGGTAAGCCAGGCTTTTCTTCTTCGTCGCCTTTTTAAAGTGAATTTAGTCGGCATCGTGAGTGTAATTGAAATCGCTGCGCCGCGGTAGGGTGGGGATTTCTATTTTTGCATTCTGAAAGGGGGAGTGGGATTCCCCCTAAATAAAGTTGCACGGGGTGGGGGTATCGTGGCGTAATTTTCAAAGCAGGCTTTAAAGCCATGCTAAACTGACACTGGAAAGGAGGAGGGGGGAGTTTACCTACCCCCCCCTTTTGATTAGTTCCCTCCCCCTTTAAAAAAAAAAAAAAAAGGGCGAAATCCCCTAAAAAAAGCTTAAATAAGGGGGTATCCCCCCCCCCCAAATAAAGTTGCATGAGATGGTGCAATTTCCAAAGCTGGTTTACAGTTTAAACCTTTCTAAACTGGGTGGGTGGGTGTTCTTAATTTTCTTCCTCTTCTTGATTAGCTCCCCTCCCCTTTTGCAAGCTGTGTGTAACTTTCAAAGGGCTTGTAGGTGTGTGTGTTTAGTAGCCTTCTCTGCTTTCAAAGATCAGTTGTTTTGCTTCTAGGCGGAAATCCTCTTAGTAAATAGCAGATTTGACTCCCTTTTTGGGGTGGTGGGGGTGGTGTTACTGAATGGCACAGGACGGGGGGGGGTAGGGTTAAAGGCAGACTTTCCTGCCTTTAAAAAAAAAAAAAAAAAAAAAAAAAAAACCAACCCCAAAACTTGTAGGTTTTTCTCCCAACAGGAGTTGCATGCTTTTTGTGCTTAAGCAAAGCATTTCACCCCCTTCTTGCCCTGGGGTGAAAAACCAGTCACTAGATAATTCCAGACCCTGTCCACACAGGCTAGTCCCCTCCGCCTCCTTTCCCCCTAAGTTTTGCTATGGGTTGATAGCCCCCCCCGTCTCCCCCTCCAGTCTGCACTTCTGACTTGGGGCAACTCTTAATTTAAGCAATTTTTATAAAGCCACACAAACCAGCCACTTCATTTGTGCTAGTTACAGCGTTCTCCCCCCCCCCCCCCCCAAGTTCCTTACACGGTTGGAGATCAGAATCTATTGACTGTATAGGGTTGATTTGCAAATAAAATCTATACCGGTTGGAGGAGCTAGGAAGGAGTTCACGCTGCTTTCACCCAGACAGACCTCTCAGAAAGCCCCTAGCTTTGTCTTTTATAGTCTCAATTTACCAAGGTCTTTATTTCTTTTTGAGCCAGAATTATTGTTAGATTATTATTATTATTATTATTATTATCATTATTAACAAACATTTATATAGCGCCAGCAGTGTACCTGGCACTTTAGGTGGTTGTTGTCACCACCACCCCCCTTCATCTAGTCTAAATTTAACCTTTGTGTGACTTCTGGTTTGAAACCTAATCAGGAATTCCCCCTTTTCGTTCTGTTTATTCCATGCACAACTTCTTGTTTTGGGTCTCTTGCAAACTGTTGATTACAAGGTGTGGCATTTTCTTTAAAAATAAATAAAGGCTTTGGCATCTTGTACTTGCTATGTGGCGAGGGGGAGGGGAGAAGTCCTATGGATGTATTTCCAGTCTCCCCACTGTGGTCAGGTGACTGTCAGCAAAATTCTCCTTGGGTTTGGTTTTCCAGGACCTGAGTAATTTATTTGGATTATAGTAGAGCCCAGGGACTGCCTCTGTATTGGCAAAGGGGTTTGTGTGTGTGTGTGTATAATGCATATAGTTGTATGCAGACCATGGGGGGCACGCTGCATGACAAGGACAATTTCTTCAGATTAAGAAATTGAGGGGGAAAACCTGGAACACATTTTATTTGGGGGGGATGTACTTCCCATCTCCTGCCTTATCGGCTCCTGTTAATGCAGTCTGTCTCTAAATTGAGGGAAATTCTTTTCTCCACCTTCTTCTTTTAAAAAAACCAACAACCCCCACAAAACCAAAAGATGTGTAAGGGTTAGGTTGCAGGATGTAGTGGGTGTAATTATTATTATTACTTTTAATTATTACTTTTAGATTTCTGTGCCGCCCTTCTCTGCACAAAGGATTCCGGGGCAGCTTCTAGAGTAAAAATATATAAAACATTCCCACCCACTGCCTTCACATCCGCTACTTATTAGTACTTTTCCCCCCATCGGAATCTGAAGACATTTAAAAATACAATTGGGTCCAAACAATAAAAAAGCCTTGGAATCCCCTCTCCCCTCCTTGGTGTCTGTTCCCCTGCTCTCACATGGGAATGGGATATAACCCCATCTTTCCTGCTCCTCAATGCAGGACTGGGGCAAAAATGTAATGTAAAAACCTGGGTTTAGCAACCTGGCTAACTCCCTCACACACCCTTTTTGTAATGTTTGAAGGGTTTAATCCTGCTGTCAGCATGTCGGCACAGCATTATGGGATACCTAGCAGCAACCACGGCGGCTGGGGGTGTGTATGTAACATTTAACACAGGGAAGGGAACATGGGGACACTAAAAAAAAGTGAGATGACGATCCCTGGTAAGAAATTGGAAGAGGGGAGTAAAAAATGGTTTGTGTGATCGCAGCCAAAGTGTCCTTACCGATTTGGGGAAAAGCTTGCAGCAGAAGTAGACCATGAGCAGGAGGGAAAACCAAGGCCTAAGGAAGTGATAGGACTTGCAGGAGGGTGTTTAGCGGGTCTGCAGCACTTCTGGGATAACCACTTGGGTCTCTTCACTTGCAAACCAGTGGCCCCCTCTCTCCTGATCGGGGCTGCGTGCTGATTCTGTGTTCCAAAGGAGGAAGCAATTTTAGAGAGAACTTGGGAGCTCGTAAAAGTGTGGACAAATGGCGCCGTCTGGAAAGAGCAAGTCCAACTCTTGGCCACAAGCACAGTGCTGTGATTTGCAGTTTCCCTCCCATATCCCCCAGTTCTTGACAGTTTGCCAGTGCTCCTCATCCATGCATTCATCACCTCGCGGCTGGACTACTGCAACGTGCTCTATGTGGGGCCACCCCTGGTGACGGTCCGGAGGCTGCAGCTGGTGCAGAATGCGGTGGCCCGTCTCCTTATGGGAACGGGTCATCAGGAGCACATAACACCGGTGTTCCGAACTCTGATAGTCTTCCAGGTCCGATTCAATGTGTTGGTTATTACCTTTTTAAAGCCCTGTACAGCTTGGGCCCTACTTACCTGTAGGACCGCCTCACCCCTCGTGGCCTGAATCGGCCTCTGCCGTCAGCCGGGAATGCCCGCCTGGAGGTTTCCCGGGTGGCTACGTTTGAGTGGGTGTCCTTGGTGACCGCGCCACAGCTATGGAATTCCCTCACGGTGGAGATTTGCCTCTCCCCAGATCTCCCTTCCTTCTGCAGAAAGCGTAAGGCCTGGCTGTTTCGCCAGGTATTTGGTGAAGGGGATGGGTAGTGGGTGGATTTTTGTTTTGTTTTGTGGGATTTGTTGTTTTTATGGGGTTTTCCTGGATCTCTTTTTTGGGGGGATTTTTGATGTGATTTTTATCGTGTTCATTTGTTTTTTATATTACGTGATGTACACCTCCCGGAGGGGGCAGTATAGAAATGTTGTTATAAAATTCCCATGATACCCCCAAGACAAGTCTTTGCAGTGATCTTGGTGGGGGTATTTTTGGATTGGGCCCTAATTCAGGGGAGGAAACCTCTGGCCCAGGGAGGCCAAATGTGGCTGCGGCTAGGTGGTGGTTGTCCTGGTCTCCTTTCCAGTTTTTGGATCGGGCCCCTGGATCCAGTTTCTGCCCCCAAGCTCTGAAAGACAAATGAGGGCATGCGCACAAGGCTAGGGATGGATCCATGGCCCACATCCATGATCTGGACCTTGCCCTTCCTAAGCATGCCCCTTAACCACCCTCTGCCTCCATCTCCATGCAACCCTTGGAGCTTGTACTAAGTTTTAAAGTGGGCCCAGGAGAGAGAAGACTCTCCATCCCTGCTCTAATGCCTGTTGCAAGCCTAGATTCAGACTTCGACATTTTTGTTTCCATCATAACCCAGATTGTAACTCCGTCTTTTATAAAAAATTTAAAACTGGTGCTGAGCCAGAGGCTTCTTTCTGAGGCGAACGAGGGTCACTCTTGGTCAGGTTTGCAAAGGGGTGTAGCCAGGTTGGAATGGGGCCTGGTGCAGAAGATGGAATCCACCCCCCGCCACACCCACGCACGCGCAACAGAGGGGAATGTAGCTGCACCAGACTCATTGGCATCCGTGAAACTGGGCTGCCTTTCCCTATGCTAGCTCCACCTTTGGGAGCGGAACTGGATTGAGTTTTCACTGGCCTGGATGGTGGTTGCTATGACGCCGGCACACTTTGGTGAAATTTGACTCTTAAGGGCTTGATCCTGAGAACACTTAGACATGCTGCAAATGGGACGGCCGTGACACTGGATATTGAACTAGACCCTGGGGGTGGGGTGGGTATTTATTTATTATTACCATACGTAGCCTGCCCACTGGCAGCTCGGGCGGCAAACAGCATATGTTAAAATACAGTCATAATAAATAAACATCAATTAAAACCATCAATCAATAAAATATCAAATAAAACAACTGAAGCCCGGCAGAAAGCTGGGCTGGGATGTCTGGAAAGAGGCAGGCCGAGGGGCTCTCTCCTGCCCCTTTTCAGCCTAGCCACACCCTTTTCCCCCCTGGCATTGTGATATCGTGACACGTCGAAAGGGGTGGGGCAAAATTCTGACCTTCCCCCTCCTGAGATGGGGGGCGTAGCTCACCCTAGGTTGATGCCTCTTCAGGGTAGGTCCCTGCCTGTGTCAGTCTGGCCACCCCTGAATTAGGGATTTCAAAGCCTGAGTCTCCACAGCCTGATCTATGGCGTCGGGATGGGCTGGATCAGACTTGTGTATTTTGCATGGCTCAATCGGAGGCTCAGGATCCCGGGCGGGGAGTGAGGGTGTCGCACCTCTCCTGGAGTCACAGATGCGGCCGGCCATACATTTGTGGGGCCTAGGGTCAAAGTAAAATGCAGAGTCCCTGGTATCCCCACCCCGTGGACCCGCATCCTTCGGAGCACCCTCCACGGAGCCCTAGAGGTGGTTCGGTTTTGCGCCTTTTTGGGAGAGGGGATGGGGGGAACATCCTGCCCTGGTGAAAACATGGGCCACTGCAAAGCCGCCCCAGAAGTAGGGGTAATAGTGGATTCGGGGGCAGTCGTCCCTGGTCACCCTGTAAGGTTGGCCCTGGTGTCAGGATCATAGTTAAGCCTCCAAGGCCACATCTGACAAATGGTTCATTTGGTGGAGTTGAGTCTTATTTCTGTTTTACTCATGAAGCATTCACATGAACAGAGTCCTACGGTGTGGTTATTCAGGAGCAGGAAGAGAAGTAGGTACTCCTGAAAAATTCCAGGAGTACATAACTCCCCTTCGGTTTGTATTTTGAAGTAGCTGTTTGTTTGAACCTGTATTGGTGTGAGAGAGGAAACGATAGTTCAATGATCATTCTGTCTCAGCTGGGCGGGGGTGGGGAGATTGCTGTCTTACTGCTCTGCCTTATGCTGTTCTACAGAATTCAGGCAAAATGGAGTAGTTCCTTCAATTTCATTAAATTAAAATAGTTCGTTTGGTTTATCTCTACATAGAAATGTGGCCTAGATGCTTCCAGGATCAGGATGTGAGTTGAGTGTCAAATAAGATTGTCAAGCACTGTCTCTTTTATGAGCGTTTCTACCTGGCGCAGAGTTTCCTGGTCCCTAAATAGGATATGGAGAAATTGACGCTGGTGGAGCGCTTCGAGAACCAGAGCCTTGGAGGGTAATCTAGTCCTCTTTGAAGCTATTGTGCTTCCACTGCTGCAATACCAAATTTACGTACCCCAGGGGTTCATCTTGCAAAGAATTACAGCGGTTCATTACAGCATACCGTGAGACTCTAGTCCACAAAAGCATAAATCTTTGTGGACTTGAACCTTGGTTCTGTTTTCTGGATTAAAATAATCTGCAAAGCTTTAGCTGTTTAATTTAAATGGCAGATATTTTAAATTTCTGTTTACTCAGGTTTTTTGGGGGGCGCGGGGCAGCGGGGTTTACAGCCAGTGCCATTTGCGGAAGCAGTCTAAACTGCATGAGCTTTAAATGAGTCAACATTAGGATAACAAAAGTCTTCATTTTGTAACCTAGCGCTGAAACGATTCCCGTTTTTATGCTCACTAGGATAGTCGATGGCTTATCATTATGTTTCTCTTCCTTCCCCGGATCTTTGCTCCTCTGCCATCACCCTCACCCACCCCAGAGTTGCCTGGTACCATGGGTGCCAGGAGGAAGGGTGCAGTTGTAGCCGCGTGGTTCCTGCCTGTCCCCTCTCCTTTCCAAGCAGCGTGATGTGCTGATGCACAGAAAAGGGGGGGGGGCATGCCAAAAGGAGCAGGATCCCCTTCACTCTGCCCCTTTCTGACATGACATGCCCTTGTCTGAGCATTGCGATATTACTTTGCTTGGAAAGGGGTGGAGTGAAGCAGCTCTCCCCCCCCCCCCCGCCCTCCCCCCCT